>SJJU01007911.1:0-11922 GCA_012932125.1 Conopomorpha cramerella
AAAATGTTGAATTTGCTGTATGTTGAATTTTCACTTTGTTGAATCCTAGAATGTTGAATTCTTCATTTTGAACTTTGACATGCCCACGGTCTTCGGTGCTATTTCCGTGATATGTTGCCAAGCTGAAGAAATGTTTTTGCTGGAAGTAGCACCAAATATGAAGAAAGCCGCACAATATTCCTTTCTGTTTATAATAATATGTATGTTTCTTAAGTTTATAGTGTGAAATCATCATTAAATATTTCAACTTTACTTAACTTTATTTAACTTATTCAACGTAGTAAGAATTCAACATTCTAGGATTCAACAAAGTGAAAATTCAACATACAGCAAATTCAACATTTTAAGAATTGAACATTATGGTCCGAAAGGATTATAGTGCGTATCTTACATGTTAAGTACAATATTATTTATGTTTAACCAAATAACACCTTACTCAGGTGTTATTTACACACGCGAACATAAACATGCACACATACACACACACGGCCACACAGACAACAGCGTTCATTTATTTTCTTAACGTTATTAAGATACTTTTTTTTTAATCATATAGAACTCTATTTAGTTATTTATAGTTATAATTAATTAACATTGTTATTGTACGCAGTTGCAAAAGAACGGGACCTGGTGATACAGGCTTTTTGTTTACAAGTAGGCTCCCAAACCTATTAGATGTTGTAATTCTGTTAATGAAAATAAACATTTTTCTATTTGTATTTTGCTTTTGTATACACAATAATAAATAAAAGCTACAGTATTTAGTCACTACTCGCTTCGCCGACTAAACAATATCGCAGAAAAGGAGCCATTGTTGGGTTACTAAAATATCTTACCAGACCTTACCATGAACGAGTTTTGTGCATTTTTTCGCAGTTAATCTGGGATTAGATATGCATCTAATTGAAGATTATAAAAGTCTATCTAGTCTTTGCATACTAAAGTTATTCTTGGACGCTCGTTTTTATTTTCTAACTACACACAGAATAACATTTTTAGCTCGAAAATAAATGTAATTTATTTAAGTCAAATCTAATATTCTGAATTGGTCTCCTACCTGATTCCCCATGCCTGTATCAATGACTTATCAATATTATACATTTTGAATAAATGAATGAATTCAGTTTTTGTAAAATATATTCTTGATTACAATCTTCCAAAATGTACTTGATCCCTTGACACTTTTGATGTGTGTATAATAAACTTGTTTTCGAGGGCAGATGTAAAAAACAGCTACTTCGAAAATGGAAAGCCAGATTGTGATGTGTCGGAGTCTGTGTTTTCTGCAGTATATTCTACAGGTATTCAAGTCACGGTTGAACAGGTAATTTATAGACACGCGTGCTTCATCGTAGACCACATCGCTGCCAAAACCAAGCAGAGAGCTGTCTGACGTCTGCTAAACTCTCGTACTTACATCGCTGTGGGGTCACAGAGACAAAGTATTCATCGCTGTTTTATTAAGAACTAGCAGTGATGTAAGAGTATAGTAACCAGCATTGCACTTCTTTGAAGGATGATTGTCAAACGTGTTTACGTATAGGTGTATGAAAAATATCTCATAGAAAACCCCTTCATCAAGGTATCACTACTACTAACTACTACGATAAATTATACTTATGATAAGATTTCTATAAAAAAATATATTTCAAAGGTAGTTGAAAACGAAAAACATGCAACTACATTATTCTATGAACGTTCGTCTTCAGACTTGCTCTTTTGTTGATTTTTTTAAGATAGCTAATTGGATATATTCTTATTTAAGAGTGAACAACTTCTGTCGGGTCCACAAAAATAATGATTTGAACAGAAACGACTACGGCTCGTAGTTACATTGCTACGCTCGTAGTCGCGTAGCAACTACGAGGGTTCACCGTTAGTTTCTCTCTTCGAAATCGTTTTTATTCATGAAACCCATTTGATATGTGTCTCTCTTATCTGTGAGGAAAATAAACAATTGTCGGCTAGACTGTGTCCCACTTTCGTATTAACATATTGAAACGAAAGAAAAAAAAACATTGAATAACTGAATATTATGAAATGACCGATGTTATTACACTTACGTACCTAGTACATGTGACAGAGAGGGAGTGAGATGAGATGATTTTTGGAAGATTTACTGTAATATTTTGTAAAAATTACAGCGTCTGTGGTACAGTTGGTCGGACACTTGACTTGTAACCGGGAGGTCCCGGGTTCGAGTCCGGCTACTGGACGTGTACCAATGGGACTCTTTTTCAGAGCCTATGTTACGCAACGCAACGCTCGTACGGTGAAGGACAACATCGTGATGAAACCCGCACACCACAAGGTGTGTGGACCCTATAACGGCGATGGGCTCACCCCCTGTCACGTTGGGTTAAATACGCTCGGTGAACCGTGGGTACTTGCTTTAGCAAGTGCTTCTGCCTACCCCTCTTTGGGATTAAAGGCGTGAAGTGTATTTTTTTTTTGTAAAAAATCCACGACACACGATCACTAGCTGATTCCAAACCAGAGACTGACCAAATGCAAAAAACGAAATACCTATAACAATATACATACGTATATACGAGTACATAAAAGAAATTCGAGTCTGTTACACTATTTATAAGTTCAGAACGGCGGAACCGATTAGGCTTAAAATTGTTGGGGTTTAGACTAGAAGACTGACATAGGATAAACTTTCTCCCATTTTCTCCCTATCATGTGGGATGCGTCGCTGTATAGAGGGTGTTATAGTTTGTATGAACTACTGAAATTACGCGAAAAAAAAAATCGCGACGTGTCCTCTGGTTATAAATAAATGAGTCAAGGATATTCTAATAAGTGTTACGCAAAGAGATTTTTCATTAAAAGACAGAAAAAAGTGACTAGACTTCTAGTTCAAAAGAAGTCCTAAATCCACACTATCCTTAAGGAATATTAAAAAAAAAGTCTTACCCAAAACTTGACTTGTCTAAGTTTGGACGAGGTTTAATTTAACTTTACGACGGGAAATATAAAACGTTGTTTTCCAACCGCGTCATCGTAAAAAACTTTGCCTCTAAAATGTTTAAGGGACAGTCAACATAATTCAAGTGTTTACAACTTGTTCACTTTATTATTATTGATTTCGCCAAAGGTTACGGTATTCTTGATCGAATTCTTAAATCAGGGATAATCCCACCACCACCCAAGCCCTGCCTGCCTCTCGGCGTACGGGCCATTCTCTGGAGACGTGCGCATCTACTTGCTTTTGCCTCTTTCCAACGCACACGTTTTCTTGACTCCATACAAATTATCTTTATCCGTCCCTGTTTTGTTGCCAACTCTCCCCCTTCTGGGGCATGACGACCACATTACGGAGACTTCGCGTCAGGTCCTCGTCGCGTATTCAGTCGTTAACAGGCTTCATATGTTCTTCGAGCTGTATGCCAGCGATTAGCAAACTCACGCAAGCGTTCAAAGTTCCCTCGACTGCTAACCAGTTATTGAAGGAAACAATATGACACGCGCTGAAGTTTATTAAAGCTCGCAAGAAACAATTTTATTTAAACACAACGTAAATAAACGTTTTAAATAAACAATTTTATTTAAAACGTTTGACCACCATCCTCCCTGATGTTACATGTGCCTATTACTAACACAGTACATTTAAAAGCGTTTCTTATAAAGCATTGATGGTAATGTTACGGTTTGGCGAATGTGGATCCCGTGATTCCATGAAATAAGTGCTACGGTCAAAGTAACGGTTATTATTTTAAGAAAATGACATTGAAATGTTATTAAGTTCATGTTTATACACTGAATAAGTAACTGAACGTCGTTTGCTTAAGAATCTGATCTCTCTCTCAAGTGCTCGTGATACGTTACGATTTACGTACCTTCACACCTCTCTCCCAGGTCTATATCATCATCATCATAATTTTCCTGACCTTATCCCACATTAGGTGGGGTCGGCGCAACATGTTTCTTCTCGCCATTCATCTCTATCATTCGTCATCTCTGCAGTTACACCTTTCACGCACATAACATTTTTCACACAGTCCATCCATACCTTCTTAGGTCTCCCTCTTCCCTTGTATCCTTCCACATTCATACTCATCACTTTCCTTGTTACATGGTTTTCATCCCTCCTCCCAGGTCTATATATATCTTGCTATATTGCACTCTACTGCAAGCGATTTATATAATAATCTATAATAGGAACAGTTTCAGGTTAGAGATAGTTCACCTTCGTTGTTTGCCCGACGTTTCGACACAGTTACATGTGTCGTGGTTGCGAGCTGACTCCTTATCTTTGGTTAATCTTCGCGCTATAATACATGTTTTAAACTTTTAATATTATGCCAGTGCGCGTTTCCTTAAAAAATGATAGAGATAGTTCATTCATTTGAAAATTACTACGATTTGTAGCTACTACGGCGTAGCATTGCGCAGTCATTTAATGTAGAGAGTTTAAGTACGAGATATTTGACACGGAATTATCGAGTAATGTCAATGTAGTAAAGAGATTATCGAGTAATGTCAAGTACGAAGCAACAGTATACAAAATCAATATTGTCAAAAAGTAGAATAAAAAAGCATAAGTTAATTTTACGCGTATTATTGTTATAAGGAAAATAATAAACTGTACATCAAAATTACTAACTTGCACACCTAAAAAGCCAAAGTTATCATCAGAATGGCAATTAGGTGACGAAATCAGTAATTTTGTCGCTAAGTCAGTATTTTGGTTAGGTTACACTTTTTTGATGCACGTTTAAATACTATCCTTTTTATAATATTTTAACACAATTATGCAGCGAAAATAAATAGGTAGTAATGATTTGTATTTCATGGAACTCCTGTCGCAGATAAAAAAAATAAACTTAATAAATGACATGCGCCGTAACCGTTAAAATAATGGAATTTTAAATATTTGAATGTTTATTGTAATCCTACATAATAGTGTTCAAACATTTTAATAAAGCTTCCTGTTAATTTAAAATTTTTATGAAATGCCGTGGTAATGACCTCATACTCTATACTGCGGTATTTAATAACTTCAATTGCAGAATTCGTTTCTGTCGTCCGTTGTTGAAACAGCGATGTTGATGATGTGTAGCAGACTTGGCCCCCAAGTATCACACACCGATCTCTCTCTCTCTCTAACATGCTGGGTCATATCTTATTTATGATGTAACTTCAACGGAATTTTTAGGTCACATATTAATAGCCCGTAACATAACGTTTGCTAGGTGGGCCGAGATCGCCACTGAATGGTAGCCGAGCAGACTGTCTACAGGATGTCTGGATGCTACAAAAGATGTCCCGGGATGTATGGTGGAGGTATGGGGATGGAAAAATGTAGCTGAGTATCGGAAAACATAGTGAGAACTGTGCGGCAGTGAGGATTTTGCGGGGGTGAGGATCTGCAGTTGCTTGCGCGTGCTGTTCTAGGAAGGAAAATGAAGATGCGACGGAACGGGCAACCTAGAGGCGGAAGTGTCATTTGAAAGTGAGGGAAAGTCTAAACCGAAGAGGTTTAAAATTCGGGATGTAGGTAGGTCTAGGCACCTTAGGGTACGCACAACTTAACATGACACGGTTTTGAAAAAATCCCGTGAGAATAATGTAAAATATTTGCAAAACCTCGTTTGCCGGGTCAACTGGTCATTATATATTTTTAACATTTATACTCTAATTGTCAGACTGGAAATGACTAGACATCAAATAACGTTTTATAATGTTATTTTACCCCATTAGGGGTTTTGGAATGATGTTTACGGGGGTATAACATTAATTTATGAATATATTTAATGACCTTTCAGTCTTCACAACAAACTCGACGATCTGTACAACGCGATGAAGGTCGTAAAGTTTTTGCTTCCTACACTCTATTAAATCTGGCTCTATTTAACATCCATCCATGACAGGCGAGTTCGATTTGGTCTGTTTTCAACGGAACTAAGTTAAACCTATTTACAGCGCCCGATCGCGACAACAACTGTTGACTTTGAACTCTACTGTTTGGCGATAAAGCTTAAAAACCATCACAAGTTAATTGAAATAGGAATCGTATTTACAAAACAGCTTGAAAAATATGTATAACAGGTCTAATTTAAATCAGTTCGGAAAGCAAATTGTGAAATGGGGCCTAATAGTAGATGTACGAGCACGCGCGTTCGGTAACTTTGCGCTCGGTCCCAAAGACATTTCATATATTTTCCTTCACATGACATATGCTTCATTCGGCAGTCCTATTTAAGCTGGCGTGGAACAGTTCAAGTAACTAGCTATTGGTGCATGATATTGCGACGAATGCTCTCTAAGTAGTTTCTACTGGCGGCAGCGATTTACCACGCTTGATAACTTTAGAGAAACTTTTGGAAAACTACCGCTGATTCCACTCGTGTTGAGCGTACGTGTTTGTACTCTGCACGGCTCGTGTGACTATAGCTGCAATATGTACCTGTCCAACTAATATTATAAACATGAAAGTTTGGACGTTTGTTACCATTTCACGCAAATATCATTGAACGGGTTTCAATAGAATTTCACTAAAATACTAGTCCATTATTTATGCCGAATTTCCATGAGAACCAGGGTAAATTCTGATTAAATTGTCAGGGTAGGTATATCTAATTGTTAATGATATAAGGTTACGAAACAATGAAACATTGCTGATGAAAGAAAACTCGGCAGTCAACTAGTATATAAATAAATATTTTACCACAACACACACATTGCCTTCATGCCATGCTAAGTAGCTAAAACACTTGTGTTATGGAAATCAGACAACGGACAGAAAACAGATATATTTATTATATAGAGATTATATACTTATATAAATAAAACACCCAGAAACATCCAACAAGTACTTAAAAGCTCATCACCTAGGCACCTGTCAGCGATGGGAATCGAACCCACGACCCTACGGAGCAGAGGCAGACATGCTGACCACTACACCAACGGCCCGTCAAAGATACATACGTACATTCAGACGTATAGATACAAGTATAGATGCACATCCCTCAGTGTTAAAGGACTCTAGAAAATAGATTCTCAATTTTGTCCGTCATGACCCCAAGAAATAAGCTGGTAATTGTGAAAAGGAAACTATCCAATTGACGAACCCTTTGGCCTAGTGATTAACAAGTCTGCTCCTATTCTCTAGATTCCCACCGCTGACAAGTATTTAGGTGATGAGTTTTTCTGTACTTTTTAAATGTGGCTGGGTGTTTTATCTATCTAAAAAAAACTACTTTTGTAAGCACATTGGACCTTCCTCCAACGTGCTTACTAAAGTCGATTTTACTGAACTTAATGATTTACATAATCAATTGAAGGCAAATGCCAATAATCGACGCGCTTGGCAGGCGGTTTGGCGATTGCAGTAGTGATGTGGTTTAACTCACAGACAACGCTGCTGCCTGTCCTCTGGACAGTTTCCAGTCGCATCTTACGACCCCCAAAGGAAAAGTTGGACTGGACACATGTAATCTATTCGCCGTCACCACACGGCTAATAGAATGTAGATTAATTAACGCTGTAGCATCAATGTGATGTGAATCCTTTTCAGTTCTACGAATGGCTGTATTCGTTCTACAAATAGAGTGCTCGTCCTTATATACAGTTAGCGTCTTCATTCAGTACAAGGTTGGAATAGAATTTAGACTAGCCACCACGACGAGGACTCAATAGAATGTAAACACTAGTTAACTTCCATTCTCTCTGCATCGAGTTTCTGTTAGGTTCGGGAACTTTATACGGTGGCCAACCCGATCGATAAATGGTCAGCTTTGGCTTAACGACTACTGCCTAGAGACAATAGGTGAATGTAGCGCTCGAAGCATGGAAACGATCCTAAGAAATTAGTAAAACTGACCAAAGCCAATATTGTTCGCACAAATCTGTTATGTATGTAATTATGGGTTTCATCACGATGTAGATGAAGCGGAAGGGGTATGTCAGGACCGTGAAAAATGGAGAAATGTAGTCTCTGCCTACCCCTCTGGGAGACAGGCGTGAAGTGTATGTATGTAAATCTGTTAGCCTGCAAGTATCATACAAGTATCACTGCAGGGCAAAGGCCTCTCTCCTCCTTCCACGCCATGCCATCTTGGGCGGCGTTCCACAATCCCTTGTCGTGGTACACCAGCTCGTCTCTCCAACGCTTTCTGGGGCGACCACATCTCTTGCCATTTACTGGTAACCAACCATTCCATAGTTATTTTTGGCCCAACAACGGTTTGATTACATTCAGGCGACGTGGCTGGCCCAGTCACACTTCAGCTCAGCTGACCTCGGGTCACATCTTTAATTTGAGTTTTGGAGCGCAGTTCGTGTTAGGGACTTTGTCAATTAGTTTAACTCCTATATATGCTGCGCTCCATATTTCTTTGACAGACCTCGAGACTAAACCTTTGTATGTCAGTTAGAGACCAAGTCTGAGCTCCGTATGTTAGAATGGGGAGAATGCACATGTCCATGAGTTTGCGTTTGAGACTCAAAGGGTGATTCCCTTTCATGAGATTTTTATTGACCAATAGCTCCTCCAGGCATTTTAAAATAGGAAACACAAAAAACATATCTTGAATTAGGTTTTCTGGAAGAAAGCTCGCTCTAAGCGATTGCAATCTTAAATTGTCAAATTTTACATTTGTACTGTAAAATGTGCAATAAAGAGCAAATTTAATCGTAACATACTTATACAACGTATATACTTATAACAAAAAATTGAGGGCTTTATTTTTCTACTACAAACTTGGGTACAATTTCATTCTAAAATTTAGGTACTAGGTAAAATAAACAACGCTGTAGTTAGAGGACGAGTACTAAAAATAAACCACGTTTAACTCACCGTTCGCGTCGGACCTAAAATAGAGTTTCATTACCGATAAAATTTTTTTTTAAAAACAGTGACCAAGCGTTTAACCACCATCCTGCCTGATACTAAGTTAATTATTGTTTCAATTATACTGTTTAGTAATCTAGAGGTTGTAGCTTCGAGACTAGCTGTACGTATACTAATGAGTGGTATGCGGATTTCATCACGATGATGTCGTCCCATACCACAGCGTGTGTAAACCTTATTTCGGCGACGAGCTCAGTACCTATGACGTTGGGGTAAATACGTTTGGTGAACCATAAATATTTGCTTAGCAAATTCCTCTGCCAGGGTTAGGCAGAGGAATAAAGCTTTGGGATTAAAAGGCGTAAAGTATTTTTTTTTAATATCATTAAGAACAAGCAAAACAGCGTCTGAGGTCCAGTTGGTCGGATACTTGACTTATAACCGGGAGGTCCGGGTTCGAGTCCGGCTACTGGACGTGTACCAATGGGACTCTTTTTCAGAGCCTATGTACGCAACGCAACGCTTGTACGGTGAAGGACAACATCGTGATGAAAACCCGCACACCACAAGGTGTGTGAACCCTATAACGGCGATGGGCTCACCCCCTGTCACGTTGGGATAAATACGCTTGGTGAACCGTGGGCATTTGCTTTAGCAAGTGCCTCTACCTACCCCGCTTTGGGATTAAAAGGCGTGAAGTGTAGTGTAAGAACAAGCGTTTGACCTGCCTGATGTTAAGCAGCAATGTTGTATATTTTTGTTGAAAGAAGAAATCAATAACATGCTCTTCAAGTGTACATGTAGAGATTATGTCCACAGAAACCATCAGAAGATGACACGTATCCTAACACCGGGGCCTATTGTTGACTTAATGAGAACATACTGGAGCCCTTGATTAGATAAATAATTAATGCCACCATAAGATCAGTCAAATTATTAAACGTTTCGTTTATATTTAGGCCCGCAATTTCACAATGTCGCGCACAAGCAATTAATTCTAAGCAAATTATTTTAACGACAAAATTTATCTTTAACAATATTAAGTAGTAACCAGATTGGGTTACTCGGTGTGCCTTTCATATTCCCGTAATTATTTCACGCACTTAAGAATATTAAATTCCATTATGAGACACACATAGTCACGAAATTAAACTTAATTTGCTTTTAACAATAATAGGTAGATACCTACCGGCTGTGAGGCATGAGCAATTGTGTGCGACTACCGTGTGCAAGGTAAAAGCTACCTTACTAACACTTATCATAAGGTATACACTGGTTTCTTTTATGTTGTTTGTTGTACAGCAAGTGTATTGGAGAGGAGATTTAATTTGGTGCCAAGTGCTCTCCGAGTTCGTTCCATGGTTCCAGCTAAATGTTTACGATTATTTGATTAGGAATAGTTGCTTTTAGCAGTAAGCTTTTAATTCCCCATTCCTGGGAGTTTACTCAGGGGCTTTTATATTAAGTGGCGCATGATCGCAGCTTAAATAAATCTACCCACAAGTAGACATACATGTCTAAACAAGGTCGGTTTTATTTTCATAGAAACAATGGTTTCTTAACTTTCATCAAGAAATATAAGGATTTGCTTATTACATCTACCAATACAATAAGCGCTATTGAAGTTTTGAGATTACAGTTGTAACACTAATTATTTCTTCTAAAATGTGGATAAAGAGAAAGGAACATTATGTCAGGGCTTTAAAAAAAGAATGTAATACGTTGTAACCTCCTAGTCCTTTGGGAGACGTTAATGGTATCTACCTCTACATAAGTGAGGAATATATCAGATTGATTGCCCCCAACTGTCCATCATATTTATACAATTCTCCATTTAATAATATAACTCGAGCAATTGATATATAAATGAACGCTTGGATTTTATAAACACTCTGTATTATCAGTATTATGATTGAAATTGATCACCTATTTACCGTTACATTTATTAGTTGGTTGGTGTAGTGGTGAGCATGCCTGTCTTCCCTTCGTAGTGTCCTGTGATCGATTCCCACCGGTGATAGGTACTTAGGTGATGAGGTTTTAAGTACTTGATGGATGTGTCTGGGTGTTTTATTTTTATTATGTATTTAAAAAAAATAAGTAAGTATATTTCGTTGTCTGAATTCCATAACACAAGTGCTTCACCTACTTAGCGGCAATGTGTTTGTTGTTGTAAAATATTTATTTATTTACTAGATGTCTCGGTAAACCTTTTTTTTTGCCACAGGAAGTCGCTTTCGTACCCCGTGTATTGGATGAAATATACCTTCTAAACCATCTCCGGACTTCCACGTGTAATTCAAGACCAAAATAAGCCAAATCGTTCCAGCCCTTCTCGAATTTTAACGAGACTAACGAACATCAATTCATTTTTATTAATAGAGATTACATAAAAACTGAAAAATACTTTTACATGATTATTGCAATAAATACAGCTATGTATCCCTCACATGAAAAATAACAGCTACAAGATTGCTACTCGAGCACAAACAAGTTCAAAATACCTAATTTACCGTCTCAAATGTATGTGGGAATGAAGCGCGCAATGCAGTTACGTCACACACTGAGCTGATAGCAGATTCATGCATGTACTATATCAATGCAAACTGAATACAACAAAGGTTCTCTATTCAGTTGAGATGTCAGTCTATCTCTTACCGTTTCGTACGCAGTGACAGAGACACTATGATACAGCGACGGGTGTGTAAACGCTGTTGAAATACAGCCGTCTAGATAACAAACTGTGCAGAAAAGCCACATCGTTACGGCGGAAGATAAAGTCGCTTCGTGGTGTACATACATTCTCGTCATTACCTTGTACCACTTAAGGAGACAATTCAGAAACTGAGACCTGCGAATTGGTATGATTATTCTGGCCTTCTGGAAGGCCTTTGTTCAGCAGTGAACGTCATTGGGACCTCATGGCGGTGATGATGATTTTCCGATTTAATTTCCAGACCAGAGTGTGGTATTTATTTCCATGGAGATGTCTGCGTAGACCTTCCGCCGTGACGAAGAAAGAAAGCGAAAATCTAATAAAAATGAATCTCCGTTCGTTAGTCTGGCTAAAACTCGAGAACGGCTGGACCGATTTGGCTAATTTTGGTCTTGAATTATTCGTG
>SJJU01007912.1:0-14913 GCA_012932125.1 Conopomorpha cramerella
TAGGGGATCAAGTACATTTTAGAAGATTGCAATCAAGAATATATTTTACAAAAACTGAATTCATTCATAATTTATTCAAAATGTGGTGATAAGTCAGGCATGGGGAATTAGGTAGGAGACCAATCCAGAAGATTAGATTTGATTTAAATAAATTAGATTTTTTTAGAGCTAAAAATGTTCTTGATCCCTAGACACTTTTGATGATACACACACATCTTGAAATCGTAGAGAGGTAGTTGGGTAAAAGAAACTGTTTTTTTAAGACATTAAAATATCGAAAAAAAAGTTATAAAATATTTCTTTCTCGTATTCAATATTACTTCTTTCAGAATTACATAATTTATTGAAGTTCATGACAGATTTTCTTCTCACGGGGGTCTATAGTTAATTTATTAATCAAAACCCACTGATAGATCCTGAACATATTTCTGCATCAGGGTCTACGCATCTTGTATGTATGCTGGTATCGTCAAAATTGCGGAATTCAAACCTGGAAACCTGTACGTCCCAACTTCTTCCGATTCTTACCAAAACCAACACTTGAAGCGCGCTAACACAGTATTTGGATTATAATAACATCTGGTAAGTACCCACTCAAGTTCATTGGAAGACACGTCGCTTGCTTGCTGAGCCGATTACGTGTCCGGAAGTTGCCGGGTAAGTAGGTAAGGTAGGGATCCTAAGCACGTAGCCAAATTTAAACGTATTTAATCCTACGTGACAGACGGTGGATCTGTTGCGGCAGTAGAACCATTCACACGGGTATGTAGCTCAGAGGTCATATTAAAATACAGGTTTATTTGTGATGTAGGTATCATCATCATCATAGCCATAATTAGCCTATATTAGTTCACTGCTGGACATAGGCCTCTCCAATTGCGCGCCACTGTCATTTGTTTTCGACTTCTCGCATCCAGCTTCTCTCAACCATGTTCCGCATATGATTAGTCAGTCGACTTTGCCGTAAAACATCCTACACATCGCTTGCCGAGTGAGTCGCTTGACGAGATCTCCACTCGAGAACTTACGTTCTCGAGTGGAGATCTCTCATCTCGTCAACTCGTCGCCCAACGGTCATCGGTTCTACGGCTAATATGCCTAACCCACTGCCACTTCAGCTAGCTAATCCGCTGAGCTATGTCGATGACTTTGGTTCTCTGTCGGATCACTTGATACAGGTGTAATGCAAAAAATGTCGAATTCTTATATTAGTTATCTACTAAGTGTCTTCTGAGTTCACTCTACAACATTTAAAAACAACTGAAGCGCGCTTAATCTGGAATTATATTTTTTCGCGAAAAGTATCCTGACCTTTTCTTTCCTCCTTTTTCTGTCAAGTTTAAAAGGTACCACTTCACGCTGAGCTCAGCATCAAGATAATCTGCAAGCGATTATAGCTCTTAGGAAATTTAAACTGTTCAACAGATAATGCCGAAGCGTTACAAGAGCCATCTGTCAAAACTTAAATTCCTCTGGCAAAAACCCTTCGTTTGTGAGGAAAAAAGTAGAGCACAGTGGTGAAAAAATAAAGGAAAATGTAACCGTCATAAATCTCTACGAATTGTATGATGCATTTTAACGAAAATACAGGAAACGGCTCAGTCAGTGTTTCCTGCGTAGTAATAGTTCGGAAGACTTCTAGTCGCGGTTGAATATAGAAATAGGGAGAAACACAAGCGTTGCCTTCGGGAAATTGTAACATAAAAAACATACGGGTCGAATTAAGAACCTCCTCCTTTTTTTGAAGTCGGTTGAATATTGAGGAATCACGTTCTAAAAGATCCTTGTAAACACACATTTCGCTTTTTTTGTTTGACCACGATTCTGTCTGTGGTGTTAAGCATCGATGAAGTCTAAGATGGAGCACTCATTAGTTATTGTATGCATATTTTTTTATTGCATTGTAGATTGTGTGTAGATTTGCATTTGAGGCTTTCAATCGGGCAACAGATTTTTTTTTGGTATTTAATTTTTTTTTGTATTATCCAATAACAACGCTTGTATTACGTGAATCCGTCCGTCCGTTTCGTGAATTGCTATTCATTTCTTTGTTTGTACTTATCTTGTGATACGGAACTTTTCCATCATAAGATTCAGATCATATGCGACGTGGACAGAACTATTGTGCTAGGGAATGTTCAAACCAGCTTTGTGGCCCGGAACACCGGACCGTCGCCTTTCGAGGTAGCTTCCGATTTCAGGCCTCAAAATGTTGGAATGACATTCCCCCACCTCTTAAAAAAGCCAACTCTAAAGAGACATTTAAATTAAAATACAAATTGCATTTATTAGATTTACAAAAAAAAAAATGGTTTGACTTCTCCACAATTATCGACATCTCCTCAATTTATAAATTCTTATTCCTGTTTTTTTGTTTTTATTTCATTGACATTACTTTTTATTGATTTCCTGACATATTTAATATTTTGACATTTATACTCCACGCTATTTCTATTTTATATTTTCTATTTATATTATGTGTTTATTTTTCTATTTGCATTTCTATTTTTATAATTAACATGACATTTTCTTACTTTTTGCACAGCGTGTCTCGGGTACTGATGGAAGATCAGCGCTGAGAGTGTTGTGCTAATCCACGTCACTCCCAGCACACGCTGAATCAGAGCCCTTTTGCATTTGCCACGTCCAACCGGACAATTTTTTACTTATTAATTTCTGTGTTTGTTTTTTCTTATTGTCAATTTTCTTTATTTTGTAATTGTATGTATGTAAGTGTTCGTGTCAAATGTGAATAAATTAATAAATAAATAATAAAAAATCATCGTCATTCATCATCAGCCACATAACGGCTACTGCTGGACGAGTACCTCCCCCAATGATTTCCATGATCATTTGGGGGGAAATGACAATAATCGCCAGCCGCTTGGCATACAAAATAGTATACCTAAAATGAAGAGAAAATTAAGACATGAACCATGAAGGTCGCGTTCCGAACACCTGAAGGTACTTCACCCTTCAACAAGAATAAATACCCATAAATGTAATTAATGAAAAAAAAATGTCGTCAAAATTATTAACCGTTAATGGGTCATGACTGCTAACATGATTATGTCATAAAAGTAATATCCTAATAATAACGCTTAAATTGAATTTGTCCTCGACAACCGGTTTGGTGTGAGGTACGGTTTTGAAAAGGTACATTAGGTTAAACGGCCATTAGCTTTGTTAATCAGTCGGAGATGCCGAAAGTATGGTAAGGTAAATGTTCCAGTGCTCGAAGCGGTGTACCGGAAAAACGGATGGCCCTTCGTGCTTTCGAAATAAATGTATTTTACAATTAATATAATTTTTTAATGACACAGAATTAATGTAATTTTGAAATTACACAGAATTGTATCATTTTACAATGACATCGAATTTGTAACAATGTAATTTGATATTTACTTTCTAAAGCACAGAAGTCATTTTACAATATCATGAATTAAACGTCTTCGTAAAATGACATTTATTTCCAAAGAACGTAGAGCTATGTCTGTGTCAACTACTCGTTCTGTAACATTAACCTTATGAGTTAGTTAATTTATACAGTACTCGGCGGCGGCTAATAATTCAGTTACTCGGCGATCATCGGAGGTGTTTTCAGAAAAAAAACTATAGAATTTTTCAGTAATTTAATACCTTATGTGTGAAATATTTCGAATGTTAAGTACCTACGTGTAGTGTACGTCCAGCTTTAAACAACCCAACGCCATTACAAAGCATAAACAAAAAAAAAACACGAACACTGTTTCAACAGAATTACTAAATAAAAATTATGCATTAAAGTTGAATGTCCCCTTTTAGGGAGTAGGAGAAACATTTATATTATAATATTGCTTATTCGTGTTGTACAAAAAGTCGAAGAAATTTTAATAATATTATTCTGAAGCCGTTTCTCAGTAACTGTAATTATTTGAGTGATAAAAAAAGAAAAGTTACGAACTAAGAAACAGAAAGACTGTGCATTTTTAATAACGCTCGAATTTTGATTATAAGTGCTAGCAAAGAATTAGAATCTGTCATACATTGTTTTATTTTTGCATCTCATTTTTTTAGGAATTAGAATTAATATCTGAATACTTTTATTTGTAAGTACCTACTTATTGTTATGTTTACAATCAAAAGTTACTCAATATATAATTACACGCATCAAAAGTGTTTAGGGATCAAGAACATTTTTAGCTCTAAAAAAAATCTAATCTTCTGAATTGGTCTCCTACCTAATTCCCCTTGCCTGTATCAATGACTTATCACCACATTTTGAATAAATTATGAATGAATTCAGTTTTAGTAAAATATAGTCTTGATTGCAATCTACTAAAATGTACTTGTACCCTAGACAATTTTGATGTGTGTAATTCACACAAACTTTTGTATGGCTGTTAGGTAACAACCATGCTTAGTGCCATTTGTCTTGTTATAATAATTCCAGTCTCGTAATTTCTTCTTGAAGTGCTGTGCAGTTGGACTTTGTGGAAAAACATTGTTTTAAGATTCTCCGCTACAAATTACGTCTGTATTCTTACTATAATAAAGTCTCTTAGTCGAGAAGACAATATTAATTTCATTTTGTGCCGGGGAATGCCGACTGCAAGTTACTAAGTAAGCCCCTTTAAAAGGTAAAATACTTTGCGCTCACTGAAAATGTGGTCCGAATCTATTTGGAAGGCCCTACCTACGTGAGTGAGATTTCACAGCTGACCTGTTTGAGCATTATTCAAATTCGGACCACACTTCTTCATATACGAAAAACAAATAGAAATAATAAAAGATTCATGAGGGCTCAGCGTCGAGTTGTGAAGTTACATAGCGAAATACAAATGAGGGTGATTCGGCACTTTAGTGTGTTGCCGTTTTTTTTTTTCGTTATATTTTATAACAGAATATAGCTGGACAGCTTTATGGCTTTTAAAACCTTACCTCTGTACAGATAAAAGCAGTTAGACAGAATATAACTTATATTTTTATTACGATTCACAATTTTTCAGACGTGACGGTGACAACATACCTATCTATGCTTATGTTATAAAGAGAAATGAATTGATTGTTTGTTTGAAATGAATAGGCCCTGAAACAATTGGACCGATTTGACTGTTGGGAAGCTGCAGTAGGCTGGAATTCCAAATTCCCACGGCATCGAAAAAAAAAAAGATGAGTAACACCACGCGGTACAACTAGTCTTTTTTTATAATGAATATTTTAATGTTTGTCAATTCGGTAACATTCATGTGCGTGCATGTGCAGTAACAATAACTTGTGCTCTTCAATTACAGTTTTTACAAAATAACAGTAAAGATTAATGCTATTAATGAAAAGTTTTATTCTATTAGTGTGACATCAAAAATGATTGACTAATGTCATATTTGTTTTAAAACACACTAAACAAGCATTTTACCACTACCCTGCCTGAGGTTAAGCGGCGATTTAGTCTACGATGGAGCACACTTGTTCATTAGATACCTATTTACCCGCGACTTGAAGACCTTCAGACTGTTCTGCGCAGGAAACACAGACTCTGGCAATTTCACATCCTGGCGGTTCGTACTATAAAAGTAGACGCAAACCGTTTGGTTTTCGTAAATGGTATATCCACCTGGTATGGACGTTTACTTTTGTTTTTAAAGTCATAAATGACGTTCATCAAGATTTGTGTTATGCTACTGTATATCTGTATGTTATAGCACTTATAACGACGAAATAAAGAAATTTAGACTTTTGATTTTGACGTTTTGCTGTTCTCCTGGCTGTCCTATTGTAAAAGTGCGAGCATTGACTACTACATTTCTTATTATGAGGATGTTCTAAAATCTATGTTGCATATCGTAATACAATATTAGCCAGGCACATACATTAAACCGCTTCTAAATGCAAATATTAATAGCACAGCTGGTTTCATTATTCTTACGTCCCAAACCAACACAACCTATATACAAAAGTAGAAGTTCCCAATGGCATAATATTATACAGGGTGGGACCTGCAACAAGAGCGAAAACATTGAGAACAGACATTTTTTGTTATCAATATTCATATCATAGTACGGAAGTTCTAGAAGCGAAATCCTAGAAAGGATTTAATCCTTTTTGAATAAAAGGACCTTCCCTAACAACCTTCACACACATCGAAATTTAAAATCACAGAAACAATGGACGTTCCTTTCTTGTGAAAATGACATTTATTTGACATCGCGTGTGTTTGTAAACGTGTTTTTTTTTATCACTATGAACAAGCGTTTGACCACCATCCTGACTGGTAAGCAGCGATGTGGTCTACGATGGAGCACATGTTAATGGATATTTACTATATTATAAATTTATTGGGAACCAACGTACTTTTCAGTAGCCGGATCACTTTAGACTAACTTTGTGGAATTAGAATAAAGTACTCTAAAAAAATTTTGCTCGTTTCACAGACCCCCATCCTGTATACCTATAACAAGTTCTGCGGCGCAGTATTCCTCGCTTTTAATAATGTTGGTCCCGTAGGCATTTTGGGATGAAATATATAAAAAATAAACACGCCTCCATTATCACATAAAAAATAAACAATTCAAGCTTTTTAATCCTAAAGCGGGACAGACTTACAAATGCACACAGTTCCCAGTAACCCAACAACGTGACAAGGGGTGAGACCATCGCCGTTATAGGATTCACACACCCTGTGTTGTGCGGGTTTCATCACGATGTTGTCTTTCACCGTACGAGCTTTGCGCTGCATTGGGTACATAGGCTCTGAAAGAGTCCCATTTTTACACGTCCAGTAGCCGGACTCAAACCCGCGACCTCCCAATTGCACCAACTGGTCAGGTATCCTACCAACTGGACCACAGACGCTTTTAAGCGGATGTAATATAGTCTATTATTAAGGGATGTGTTTGGTATAATTCTAATAGTGAAATAATAATCAAAATAATTATCAAAACTAAAAAAGTACATAAGTTTGTTCGCGAGAAATATTCAAAAATATTTCCTCTCTATAATATTAGTACAGATTATTCCACTATATTTTATTAGCATTTATAATATACCTGGACGGCCTGTTAGGTTCTATCCTAAGATATGACTAAAAACCAGAACATTACACACTATCAAGTTTTTTCTTAAAAGTATGCAAACTGTACTACACATTCCACCTTTGGAACGACGTAAACGAATCAAAATAAAGTAGTCAACATTGACGGCTAACTTGGCTCTTCAGATTTCACTCACAACATTTTATGGCACCGCAGTTCCCTGATGCGGTAGTGAGGATACTTTAAAAGACTCCAGTAGACACGGTCTTAAAAGTTTTATCGCCAACGGCTAATCTTCTTTGGTTTGTTTTTTATTCATTGTGTTAATTTTTGGTCCGGGGATAGCTTTGCTCTTAGCTAATGTTATAGGCATCATTTTCTGGGAATCTACAGAACAACACCAATGGATGGTCTGAGTTTGACATAATAATACTGTACTTACTTACACTTCACGCCTTTTAATCCCAAAGCGGGGTAGGCAGAGGCACTTGCGAAATAAACAAATGCCCACGGTTCACCAAGCGTATTAATTAATAATAATAATAATTTCGTTCATTATAAGGCGTGTAGGACTCCCTCATTCAAGGTGGACTGGTGATATGCGCAAGATGGCTGGCAGAAGGTGGATGCGAGAAGCCGAAAACAGATCACAGCGGACAGTAGTGGACAAATATGGGCTGATGATGATGATGAAGGCGTAAAAGGTGGTTAGGTGGATATCCGGTTATACTCGTATTAAAAACCATTACAAAATTCGCTAGTTACATGTCTTCTATATACACTTTGTACGCTGATTATTGAAAAAAAAACTAATCAATAAATAGATTGGATGTTGCAAAGAAGTTAATTTCTTTTTCCTCGTAGTCATAATCGACCATCGACTACGGCGTAGTAGATTGCTACGTGCTACGCACATTTCAAATTCAGTATCTTTTGGAATGTATAGGTGTATTAATAAACATAAACTTCAAGCAACGTACTGGCAGCATACAGTCGTATTATCGCAAAAGAAAATTATTTGAACCATTTTCTATCGCTGAACTTTGCAATTCCCAACCCTATCTGATTATAAATTACCACAGATGTGAAATATGTAGAAGTGTCTTCGGAATACGAACGAGCTCTTCATTCGAGCGGGGAAACGCGGCGTCTAGTCTAGACGTAATTTATGTAAATTTGACATTGCAAATAGAGTGGGGTGAACCACCGGAATATGCTGAAAAATCCCTCCAGCTTAGTGGAGAAGATTGGCGACGAAAAATATTATGTGTTTTTTCGGCATGCATTTTACAAAGCTTTGAGTACGCCAAAATTACCTACCCATCTATTTAAAGAACCAAGCACGTATCTATACTAATATTATAATGAAATGTTTGAAACTTAGATCTTACTGGACAGATTTGAAATCTCTCACCATTGGGGTAAGTTCCATTATCCCCGAGTCACATGTTGAAAATAATTTGACATCCTTAGTAAAATACAAATCCGCCTCTTGCTGTCTGTCCCTATGTATGCTTAGATCTTTAGTGCTACACAACGGATATTGATGCGGTTTTCTTTATTAGATAGATTGAATCTCGAGGAAGGTTTATGTGAATAATAAATGCATGTTATAGCAGAGAAACACTGTTAATAATGTATTTATTTTTCCAGGATGTGCAATGACTTTCCGGAGTCTGTGTTTCCTGCGCATTACAGTCTGAAGGTCTTCAAGTCGCGGGTGATGGAAAAACTGCTTTTTATAAAAACAATTAGGTACCTAATGAACAAGTGTGCTCCATCGTAGACCACATCGCTGCTTAACACCAGGCAGGATGGTGGTCAAACGCTTGTCCATGTTGATAAAAAACCAAAATGAATATTGGCAAAACAACGTTTGCCGGGTCAGCTAGTAAGGTATAAAAAAACGCGGACAACATCGCCAGTTTACTATAAATAAAAAATAATTATCGTGTACATTTTTTTCGGAATCGCATTTTATTTGTCCCGTGTATTACACGCGAGCGTCCGCCGCCTACTGTTTGTTGGTCTTTTGTGTTTTGAGTCTATTCTCTTGGCTATATCAGGAGCACGCCAACAATGGATTGGAATATAACATATGTGCACACCCGTACAGTTTTTCAAAGCGTAGGCGGTTGATTGAAATACGCTTGGAATATTCCGGTGCATTCTGAGTCTTGTTTCTCGCCTACGTAAAGTTATTCGCATCAAATATAAATTGCATCACTGTGGAAATTGCAAACATATTTGCCGCTTTAAAACGAGAATAATAGCTGAGCAGTTATCGCACACGTTTTGTCTTTAACAGTTCACTCGGCATTTATGAGAGTTATATTTTTTTATGCGAATGTTCAGTTAGCGTTTGAACACAGATTTTGTGACAAAAGATGTTCAGGCATATCGAGAGGATGGATAAATGCAGGAACGAAAGAAGAATAGAAGTAGAATATAACTTTGTCCTCTAAGAATCACGATCAGATTTGTGTTGTACTTAAGGAGGCGTACAGAACACCCGGCACCGTTGAGCATGCATGAATATGGAAAAGGCGAAAGAGGTTTGATAAAATAGTACTATCTTTAGCAAGCTGAAGTGGCAGTGGGCCGGCCACATTAGCCGTAGAACCCATGACCGTTGGGGCAAACGAGTTTTCGAGTGGAGACTGCGTCTCGGCAAACGGAGTGTAGTACGCCCTCAGGCAATGTGGACTGATGATATACGCAAGATGGCTGGCAGAAGTTGGATGCGATAAGCCGGAAACAGATCACAGTGGCTTGCAATTGGAGAGGCCTATGTCCCGCAGTGAAAAAATATGGGCTGATGATGAAAATAGTACAATGAAAACTATTCCCAAAAAAAAATTAATCGCCGCAAATTGTACTTTCGAAATTTATAGGACCTTGGGGACCCTTATCAATAAGAAAGTATTGTCAAAATCAGACTACTCAGTTAGAAGTAGCGTTACTTTTAACATCAAATATAATTTTATTTTTTATACTCAATGTTAAAAGTAACCTTTAGCTGTTTTTTTTTTCGTACCTTAAAATTCATGAAAACAACTTAATCAGCCTTATTAAGTCATAATTTGAAACAGAAAGCCACGGTTTCTTGAGACAAATGACGTTTTCATTAGTAAAAGAATGACAAAAAAAAATCTCGTGAAACTGAGATTTTTTCCTTCGCTCTCCGAGGACAATAAATTATGTTACCTAAAAATACAGTTCATTTTGATAGAAATGTTTTAAATAACGAATAATGTTTCTTATACAAGAATTGTTCATTTCGCAGCTGAAATGTTTATTACATTGTAAATTGCTTACAGATATTAGATCGTTTTAGGTTTTCAGTAATGGCTCAGTAACTCAACGCTTAATTTAATTTTCGATTTCATGAAAAAGAAATACTTACTTATACACATTAACTACAGTTATTTTTCTAACATTTTCTGAGAAAGTAAAGACCGCAATTTAATTTTCAGAAACTTTCTTTACATGTTTTGGATACTCAAATTCAGATAATAGAAGTTTTCTATCACGTAGATAGACGGAATTTATCTCCGAAAATGTAAAAAGCCTTAAATCGTCGTAATTCGTATTAAAGATACATTATTGAGCGGACATTTAGGCGCCTACTAATCTCCAATAATATATTAGTCCACCGAAAAGACTACGTAGAGGTGGATAAATTTCAACTTTTTTTTTGCCTGAAAACAAGTTATGTTTATATAATTAAGTTGGTATTAAGTACATAAAAGAGGTTTCATATTGGTATATCCAACCTCTTTTGTATCCTATAGGTATATAGACAGTTTTTACGCGCCCTATCCAGGATGTGGAGGCAACTTATCAAAATATGTTAAACATAATTTGCAATTCGATTGTGTTTACAATAATAACAAAAAAGTTATTGGCCAGTTTCCATTCAACGCACCGAAGAGTCGTTTGTTTGTCCAGAAAATGTTATCTCATATCCACAGACTTTGTATAGGCGCTGGCCTCGGTAAGGTCTAAGAAGGCAAATATGACACTTCCTTAAATCATGTATCTTTGAAGGCAACAATAATATCACGTCCATTTTTCATTGCACATGACATACCTTATAAATAGAAACATGTCGTAGTCATACATAACTTAAAATATAATAAAAATGGTAAACTTCTGATCCCATCAACTCTAATCTGAATAGAAAATCGCAAAAGCAAAACTTAGATTTCGAAATCCGATCAATCGCCAAATTAAGAATAAACGCACAGCTGTGACTAAAAAAAGAAACAACGCAAAAGCCGTCATAGCACCTGTGAAACAAAACAAATACATGGCAAGTAATAACTAAAATACCGTCTAAGAAAACGTTAAGTTGGCCTTGATTGCATATGGGCTTGGCAGTAAGCTCATACACAACCTACCCAAGCTTAATGATAACAATTTACACACGAAGTAAGGTCGATGGAAACAGGCATCAACCTCGTTACAACGTTGCGATACTTTACATCTGGAAAACTGCAACATCAATACCTAATGATGCATTTGAACTCATTCATTTGTGTTACAGTTATCACCCGCTGTGCGTCAGTCAAACGCATCGCAAGGTAAAAGGGGGTGCCTGCCACACGGTCAATAACAAGGTCACTGCAGAAGTATTTATTATTATGAAAGTCACTCCGTCGGAAATGGATGGCGAAGGGACCGCGTCATACGTCATACGATACTTCTACGTCGTTTGAACTACGGGCGAAAGCATGATCATTGCCTGTTGTCCAACCGTTTCTTTTGACAATTTTGCTTCTAGAGAGACATAGTTGGTGAAAAAAAAATCTCACTAACCTGAACCAGCTCCTTTCCCGGTGTGAGTGGCTGGCGCAACGGCTGTGGTCGCCGCGTTCGGCGGGTACACAGGATCGCAGCACTCCCGCTCGGGGAACTCGCTGCTGCGCACAGCCACCGCCAGTCCCACCAGCACCACAGCCAGTGGTGCGAGCCCCCCCATCACCGGACGCCGCCCGCCCAACCGCCGACGCCACCGCCACAACCCATCGCACCATATTGTCCTTTGACTCACCATCGACGCTTCTCACATTACACACTGTTTCAATTATTGTGAAAGTGTGCGGATTTTCTTTTTGTTTACATCGGCAATGTATGATAATGTTTAGTTTAATTGACACATTACTCAGTCGACCGCGTTCGTTTTCAGCTTTAGTTTTTCAGAGTCGATATTTTTATGTGGGTTGGTTGATATCTGAATAGGAAATGTGTTAAGCGTTTGCGAAGTCAATTGAACTCGATATTGTTGAGTTGAATTGACCACTCAAAAACCCGTATTTAGTTTACGTCCAAGAGCAACCCCTTGAGAAGAAGATTCTGACAGTACTTGAGTAAGCCGCTGTCAAAATCCCTCATCTTTGGGATTGACTCATTCGAGAGTATAGTTTACAATGTAAGGAAATTAAATCTTATTTTGATATGACAAGTGTTCGTGCCAACAACAATAGACTATCATTCGCTTATAAACATTCACACATTCACATACGTACATACACAAATCAAAAGTTTTGATGTGTGTATCTACCTAATTAAGCCAATATTGTACTATAGTGAATTCATCAAAACGTAACCTAGACCCTTAGAACCTGAACAGCATAAAAACAAATTGAATTCCTAATACTCTATTTAACTTTCGGCCGAATTCTCTGAGGTGTATTACTTTTTTTCTGTAAACTTCGCCTATTTAACAGGAAATTGTATTACAGGCGACGAGAGGCCGCGGAAGAACTGGGCGGGTGATAAATTATCTTTCTACATAATATATAGGTACTTTATTATAATGTATGTGTACAAGCTGTGCGTTGTAGTGTTATCAGAAATGTGACCCGTTTATTGAATTCTAAATATTATCTACGTTTTAATCTATTAATCCGTAAAAATCCATTCAGTACTTTTTTGTGAAGAAACAATAAACATACAAAATTTCGTCTTACTGTATGCTGAATTTTATGCAGTATTTTTCTATATCTGTAGTATTTTTAGCATTAGTTTAACGTATCACCATGTATACTAACAAACTAACAGGAAAAGGGGAAAGAGATTTGCGATAATCGTGACAAGTGGAGGGCCATGGTCTCTGCGCCTACCATCATAGTGTTGTTCGCCTTCTATTATCGCCACGTCAACTCATGTGGTGGGACCACGTGAGTTTATTTAAGATAATTTATTGTGTATTATTTACTACCTCTTAAAATACTATCATCAGCCTAATGACGTCTACAGGTGGACGAAGGCCTCCCCCAATGATTTCCGTAATTTGGGAGGAAATGCCAGAATTATACCAATAACAAAAAAAAAAATTTTGAACCCTCAATTGTATTCCACAAGACCGCAGATAAAAAATCACATCAGCATTCACTAAGCGAATACCATATTATTTTTTATTCACTCGTGCCATTCCAACGCATAAAAGCGGCTAGGTGGGTAATGAAACAAAAAAAAAAAGAAATGAACACAACAAGTGCTCGGCGTTGCAGCGAGCTCTCTCCTACATTCACCACGTCGAATACACCGCCGATAAACTGACATTAGATAAACCAGTATTCCTGTCAGAGCGTAACGAATTGAAAGGTAGATGAGAGAGAATAGTGGGAGATTCATGCCCGATATTGTTCAATGAAATCGGGTAAATGCGTCCGGATCGACTGTAAAGCTAAGCCGCTTTCGAATTTGTGACTCCAATATTGTGGTGAGATAATGTGAAAATTATTGTACGTCGAGTTTGGAATTATTTCGATGTTTAGTGTTTGAGTGATATACGGATTCCAGACATAATATCACGTTCATTATTTCTAAAAGGGATTGACACTCACGTGACTTTGTAGCCTGACAGTTGGGGCTTTGGTAGACAAAGAGTATCGACAGATACATGAGTAAAGTCCTACTAATATTATAAATGCGAAAGTTTGGATGGATGTTTGTTCTTCTTTCACGCGGAAAGTACTGGACTGATTATGACTTGGCAGCACTTAGCTTATTAACTGAATGAACATATCGATGGTCCCCATTAAAAATGTCGGTAGTGCAATTTTAGTAATATGTACTTTTCTACACCGTTAGATTGGCGATATTAAGATCTATTACGTATATTACATCACGTAAAGATACCAAATATTAAAAGCTGTTGTATGTACCACGAGTAGTTTAGTTTTAATATCCGAAACTAACTTCTAACTTCTCTCCTGAAAATTTCCGTTTTGTAGAACCGACTTTCTTAATAGGGACCATCGATATATGGATCTGGTATTAAAAGTTTTAAACGGGTATTATAGCGCAAAAATTATCCAAATATAAGCATTCAGTTTACCGTCGTTGTTTGCCCGACGTTTCGGCACAGTTACATGTGCCGTGGTCGCGAGCTGACTATAATACCGGTTTTAAACTTTAACCCCTTTACCAATAAACGCGTTGTCACTTACACAACGGTTATTACAGGTTTACTTGAACTGGTTATTCCGTATTTGACATACAACTGACAAGTTAAGTTGAGGTTTGTGTATCTTCGAAATAGCAATTCCGCCATTATTAGTAAGGCCTTTAGTATCATGTCAGTGCGCGTTTCTTTAAAAAATGATATGGGGATATGTTTTAAATTATTAAAGTTTTAGAAGAAAAACTAATGTTAGGGCGGAAAGAAATGTATATATTGGCAAAGCAAGCGTTTGCGGGGACAGCTAGCAAGTATCTATGTTTTTCCCCTACATCAGGGCTTATGGAAAATGGCCACTATAAGCAAACTGAGCAGCAGCCATGGTTGGCCCCCAGTCGCTCTTATCCCTTAAAATTAATATAAAACTTAAATAATCAAAACAAAGCGACTTTTCCCTTCGGGTTTTTATTGATTATAACATTAACTTGACAT
>SJJU01007914.1:0-11149 GCA_012932125.1 Conopomorpha cramerella
CCTTCTTCTCTGGTTGCTGGGCTGTTATAAAGGGCTGGTATGTTATACTATTGTTCACATTATACTGTATGTTTTTTTTAGTATTTATTTATTAATTGAGGAGGTTAGAATCAAAACATATTAATTTGCTTTTCTTCCCCTAATGGTTTCTGTACATTTTCAAATATATAACTTCACTACCATGTACTATTTTTAAAATTGTTTTTGAGAAATAATAGATTTCATATATGTACAAGGGAATGGATTATTTATGTTTTTGTTCTGAAAGGGCCTAAGAGTAGTATAAGTTTTCCTATTTTTTTTCATAAAATTTGGTTACACCTAAATTAATACGTTTTGATCCTAACCTCCTCAATTGTGATATATCTTAAGTCCAAGACAGATTTTCTCAAAAGATTGTGAAGTTGTTATGAACATTAAAAGTGTAGTTAAAATTATATAATGTCTAATGAGTGTGTTAGGTTCCTGATCAGACACATTAGGTAATATTATTGGTCCCTACCTAATCATAATGTTCATTTGTGTAGTGAAATAGCATAATTAATGTTCCTGTTATGTAAGAACTATCTGTACTAATATTATAAAGCTGAAGAGTTTGATTGAACGCGCTAATGTCAAGAACTACTGGTTCAAATTAAAAAAATATTTTTGTGTTGCATAGACCATTTATCGAAGAAGGCTTTAGGCTATATAACATCACGCTATAACTATTGACTATTAATTATTATAAAGAGGAAAGAATTGTATGGATGAATGTTTGTAACAAATAAAAGCTACTTGACGAACTAATGAAAAAAACTCAAGTAACACCGGGCGATACAGCTAGTACTGTTTACAAATTCAATCCTTAACCCTTAAAGACCTGATTCACCGTGCTAAATTTAAAAATAAAACTACGATGACGTGCTTCTTTTAGTGTAGATTAAGTATTATTTTTTTATGTTTATTTTTTAACTTGGTCTATGGATTCAAAAATAATTACCGACTGATTGATACGGTCCAAAATTAGTTTATTTTTGTTTGTCTTCATAATTGATATTATAGGTATTTAAGGGTTAAAAAATTGTCTTATCTTCGAGGTGAAGTTCTAAAGTTTATTTATGCTTTTTTACAGGTTAGATGAGAACACATCGAAGAAAGTGACATTTGTTAATTCTGAAATGGAGTTGTGCCAATATCTTATACCAGACATCTTGCCAACAGATATGTAGGTGTTCAATAAGAATGGAAAGTAAGAGAAATTTCTTATCAAAAACACTGACGACCTGAGCTATTCATACGGAATAAGATTTTACCAAGGTACATTTAGTTAGTATATTGTGTCTGTAGATTAATTATTAATTAATTATGTTATTGTTAATTATTATTTATTCTTGTCTATAGTATAATAATAGTATGGTATTTTATGTAGGTAGTAATTGCAATACCTACTAATTGTTTGTGTGGTTAAATTGTGGAGGATACACATAATTCTTAGGTAAGGCAAAGGAAATGTCTAATATAAAATTATTATTTTGAGTCAATTACATTGAAAATGTAAACCTGTTGACACATAAATGAGATAAGTAGGTACTAGTGGCGGAGCTAGTGGGTAAGCCGGTAGTACAAGACAAGCCTATGCCAGGCACATTAAGAAATATTTTCAAGGAAATTAAGTAGCGTAGGGACTTATTATAGCTCAAATAAGTAAGACAAATATAAAAATCTAAATAAGCATTGGTTAAGTGCCAATTTTTCACTACCGGCTTACCTCCTAGCTTCGCCACTAGTAGGTACGATATCTCATTTATGTGTCAACAGGCCAAATTTCCCGAAATTGTCTCCATAGTAAAGATAGACCATTGCTCGGGGTCCTTTGACACGCAGTATAATAGAAACCAAACAGTATTAACTATCGATTACCTATACATTCCTTGGGCATCTGCGCGATTTTCTTGTCTATAAATGACATGTTTAATAATATTTACGCACACACATTGTCAGTGTATGTAATGGGGAATTTTCAGGGCCCCTGTTTCTCTGAGTTATAACAGATGGCGCTAGTTGTTTTAGGGGGACAAATGTCAACGGAATGAGAGGTTTTATGATAGCTTCAAATATGTCAAAAGTAGTTCCAAAACATCTCACAGATGGCGCTAATCAGACATGATCTCAAGGAGAAACTCATTTTAAAACTGTCAACAAAAAATAAAAATATGAAATGACAACCCTGT
This sequence comes from Conopomorpha cramerella, assembly GCA_012932125.1. Classification (NCBI taxonomy): domain Eukaryota; kingdom Metazoa; phylum Arthropoda; class Insecta; order Lepidoptera; family Gracillariidae; genus Conopomorpha; species Conopomorpha cramerella. The sequence goes on from SJJU01007914.1 coordinate 2,214, forward strand.
CTAGATAGTGCCATCTATTGACATTTCTTAGGACTGTAATAAGTCACCTGTCAGAAAACCTACCCTTACTTACTTCAAACAGCCAGTATTGAAGGCCACAGTATTTTTTTTTATTGTTTGTCTACATGTTATAAAAGTGTCTGAAGTCTAAATGACTCACCCAAATAATAAGTAACGCACTAAAATATAACTGACAGAAGTCCCCCTGGATATCTACTAGCGACATCTAGATAAGAAACTTTTGGAGTTTGAAAATTCCTCATTGTAAGTATGCTTTGCTATTTCAGACCAAAACCAACTAGACTTGCAATCCTAAACTGACATTTATAATAAAAACGAAACGTCAATATAAAAAAAAAAACATGCAGCAGGCCTAGCACGCGCCTCAAGAAAGACATGACATAGAACAAATACGCGCTCTGATTGGCTGTTATGTCACGCTTTGTGCGACTCAGCTAGTTTCAACAAATCGCAGCGCGTTATATGTCTTGTCACTTATTAATAAGGGCAGGAGTGAGAGAGTAAGAGACAATATCTTCTGTCCCTTACTGCGTACCAGGGTATATGTCGATCCAAACTATCAAATCTATATATTTAAAAGAAAGTCGTGTTAGTTACTCCACTTATAACTCAAGATCTGCTAAACCGATTTAGCTGAAATTGTCAGGGAGGTAGTTTAGAGCCAGGAGAAGGACATAGGATACTTTTTACCCTGATCCTGTTGCTCGCGTCGCTATATAGAGGGTGTTATAGTTTGTATAAAATACTGAAACCTTACATTTGCACTGAATTCATTCATTCTGACATTAATTTATGTTAAGAACAAAACATAAAGGAGTTCCAACATACGGCACGCGGCTTGCAAATCTGGTCGTGTTTGGTCTGAATTTTACTATTCTTAAATTATTTTAAACTTTACATCTAAGTAGACACCTTGTTACAAACTAACTTATTCTAATGCGCTCGTGCCTATAATTCATACCAAAGCACCAATTTTACTATAGATACATACATAATGTAGAATAATAAATAGGTCCACTCATGCCTTTGAATTTCGAAGCGAGGTAGGCAGAGTAATTTGCTAAGCTCATCATTCTCTATGCTTGAGTCTATAGGGTTGACACAATCATTGTACAGGGTGAGACTGAAATCCTCTATTAAGCTGAAGTCTTCTGTGCTGAGTGTGTGTACTCAATGCCGACTTTGCACAATATTACTACAAATTTATTATTTTCCTACAACCTGACCCGCTATGCCAACTATTAATATAATGTCAGTGTGCGTTTCTTTAAAAAAAGAGATCGAATCATTTTGTCTTATTTCGGCTTAAAAGGGTATTTTCGACTCAACCTGTATAATTAGTGTGTGAATATAGAGCTCACATCACGCCCGTTATAGGGTTCACACGCCCCATGATATTATTTGAGTTTCATCAAGTTTTCATTCATTGTAAGAGCATTGCATAACGTAAATAAACTCTGGTAACCGCCATTGGAATACGGCTACATTAAATAAAGCTGTCTAGCTTAATATATTAAAAAGCCCCATCCACTGTCGAATAGCCGCTTTCTAAGAGTCAATACATAACAATTTAAAAACAGGTACGAACCGCCAGGATTTGGAATGACTTGCCGGAGTCTGTGTTTCCTGCGCAGTATAGTCTGAAGGTCTTCAAGTCGCGGATGAATAGGTACCTAATGAACAAGTGTGCTCCATCGTAGACCACATCGCTGCTTGACATCAGGCAGGATGGTGGTCAAACGCTTGTTCATAGCGATAAAAAACAACAATGCCAATAGTATAAGTCTTCTTTTAGTCACGATATCATGTATATCTAGGCATGCATACCCGGCCGGTGCGTCTTTGTGCAAACTAGCCATGAAAACGATTCTGTAAAAATCCGCTTTACAAAGAGACAGGTTTGTGCGAATTATGCATTGTCTTCTTTATTACTATGTATTATACTCGAAATAAATACGCAGCTTTCACAATATAGTGATAGTTTTATGATAGTCAAATTAAACTAGTCTTCTTAGATGTAGATAATCATATGATTTTTGTTTTCAATCTTTGAACAGGGTAATCATTTTAGTAACATCGTACTTTCGTATTTTTACACCTTCTGTTCGGAGGGTCGTTCACATAATTTAGTGCTGGCACACACGATCAACTTAATTGCCCAACGTATCTGCCACACATGGGCGCTGATTTTTAAATTCAGTCAGTTTTTTACGCTATTCATTAAAATAGGCAGATGTACGGTACGTTCCATAAAGTGATTTTATTTTCCGAGAAATCACTCTTGTTCTACAGAACAGTTCTATTGAACTACAGTTCGTCCTTTTCATTCTATAGGTAAATAATTTTGCTCTATAATGCGTGTAAAAGGACCCCGAGCAATGATGTTAGAAACGTTGTTGGGCTTATTTTTTTCTTTTCCATACTTTTTATTTTTGCCTCCGGAGACGAGATTTTGTATGGCGATGGTATTTTTTTTAATTTCCCCGCATTGTGGTCGTAGTAAAAGTTGTTCATATTCACGAGCCTAACAACGTTTCTAAGACCATTCGGCTCGGACCTTAAGCTCGGGGTCCTTTTACACTCTGTAGAACATGAGACATACCCAAGTGTCCATATTTCATCAATTTACCCTATTTTATTTTGTGATAGCTATGTTTTACCTGCTTATAATCATTATTCACCTATAAGTACAAATTCTATAATTGCCCATATGTTTGATTGATGTTTTAATTGCAACTATGTTGTCAATTTAAATGATTACTTACGTCTCATGCACCAAAGATTAAACTGTAATAAATGTTATGTTAGTTGTGGCCCTTTTGTTATTACGTATTCTGGCACGCTTAAGCTGAACAGCAGAAAGAAACTTTACATTTTTATCAAACCAATGAGAGCACTGAATGGCAAATACTGCCACGCTATTGGTTCATCATCATCATCAGCCCATACTTGCCCACTGCTGGACATAGGCCTCCAATTGCACGCCACTGTGATCTGTTTTCGGCTTCTCGCATCCAGGCGCGCTATTGGTTAGGTAAAATATAGTTTTTTTTTTATTTAAACCTCCTTTCTACATAACAGTGTTAAATAAGGAATACCTACCACAATAATCGCAATATGTAGTAGTCCCTTCTTTTATCATGGACAAATTGTTTCACCATACTGATTCAGCCACAAGATATAAAAGTGTGAAATAAAATAGATAGTTTAGCTAACACTACACCAGGGCCTAAATAAATTATTTTAAGTAATGTACACCACTAATCTGTAGTACCTGATAATTAAATTATATAACATAATACCACTATCTAGATGTTAAGATATTTTAAGAACATTATAATGGGAAATTAAATGATATGTCAGCAATTGTAACTATGTGTTTTACTAAATAGCCATAGATAATACTTACGTTCGCTCGTCAAGAAAGACTAGACATAAAGAAATACGCGCGGTTTATATATTATATTGCTGATTTACCTATAATGTATATATTCAAAAGTGTGTGTTATAAATATTTATTGTATTATTTATTATGTCCCTTTTCTATGTTATATGTTACATGGGAATCTTTTTACCCGTACTACATAACCAAACTATAAGCTATACCTATACCCGTGTACCTAATAACTTTATGTTAATTAATGTTTCAATGGCGAATCATATCCTAATATATTGAGCAAATAGAAACCATTACAACGATGTATCATATCCAAATGTATACTATACATATTGTTTACACAACGTGTGCCATCTACCTCACCATGCGGGCGAAGTGGCCGTAACATGGACAATTCTTCGTTGAGCAAATCTTTCCTTCGAGATTATCCTTCTAACAAATGTTTACAACAGCAGGCCTAGCACCCGCCTCAAGAAAGACATGACATAGAACAAATACGCGCTCTGATTGGCTGCTATGTCACGCTTTGTGCGACTCAGCTAGTTTCAACAAATCGCAGCGTGTTATATGTCTTGTCACTTATTTCTTGGAGCGCTGTGCTAGGGGGGCTGGCCTAGCAAAGCGCGTCAAGAAGACAAGACATAGAATAAATGCGCGCTGTGATTGGCTGCTGTCACACATTGTGCAACTAAGCTTGTTTCAACCAATCGCAGTGCCTGATATGTCTTGTCATGTCTTTCTTGGGGCTCTTTGCTAGGCCTACAGGGGTTAGCCCTGTAAGAATATATCGTTCCAATCGCAGCAGTTGTCCGCTCGGAAGAAATGTACTTGTTTGACTTTTAGTGCTGTATATTGGCTGAATCACAGATATAGTTCGTGCATTTCATGAATGCGCGCGGACCTTAGATGTGTGAGTTGTATATGGACACGCTAGTTGACAGTTCAAACGAACAAAACTGCCACACACACATCTAAGGCCCGCGCGCATTCATTAAATGCACGAACTATAACATAATATACTGTGAATATATTTTTAACGAAGGATTGGGTTAAGAGAAAGAAGAGAGGGTTAGGGTTAAGGGTTTGTTATGTAAATAAAATACCACAAAATGAAAATAATAAATTGATTTACTTGGCATTAAAGTACTTAAATCAGATAAGTATACAAATTATTAATCACTGTACAATTCCGAAGCAAATTAACTTAGTTATATTATGTACCAAATTTTATAATAATAATAATATTAATATCATTACGGATTGTACTGTACCTTTTGTTTGAATTATAAACGTTTAATATTTTTCAAACGCGGGAAGCTAAAAACTACTTTATAAATATATAGCTAAAAACTATTCATGACTAAACATTCGACTTGTATCACATAAACCTAAGCCTAGGACAGTGACGTGACGAGAAGAAAACGTACCCCTTTTTCATCACGTTGGCACCCTTGTTACGTCCTGTTCTTTCCTGAAGATTAACCTAACAATATTTTTCTATCGGCTTCAACGGTGCCAACGTAACGGCGAAAACTTTTTAATTCAACCACCCACTTACATTTTAAGCACTAAAATTCCTGCTGTATATTTTTGGATAGTATTTAAACGTGCATCAAAAAAGTCTAACCTAACCAAAATACTGACATAGCGACAAAATTACTGATTTTTCTGCTCAATTAGTAATTTTGCAGCTCAACTTAGTATTTTTAGGCGCTCAACTTATTATATTCCAAATATGAATTCATGTACCTCAAAAGTAGACTGGTTTCTTTCAACTCGCCAAGTCACTAAAATCCTAAGCGTTAATGAGACGATATGAGATTAAAGAAAATTAAGTGACGTCAGACCCGGCGCTTGCAAAATATGCAAAAAAAAAGGAGCCACAACAATTGACACTGCTCCACTGGGCTGGTACAAGACAAAGTTAGGTAGGTACGTTCGGTCGACCGAGAAAATAGATTTAAGATTGAGATTCGTATGAATGGCATTAGACGGTCTAGTCACAGTTGTTCGGTAAATCTAGTTCGGTGCCAAACAAAAGTCAACCTTATGTACGGAAGAAGGGCCGTTTTAATGTTGAACCTATTATGACAGGTGCCAAATTGAATTGTTTCTCTCACACCACCAAATAGAGTATGTTTAACCCATTAGCACCTACTGTACTCGGAGACTGGCAAGTTATTTTATACTCTATTACTTGGTAATAAAAGTCAAAATTAATTAAAGAGTATGTATTCTTTTGGGCGTTAATGGTTTAACATTAAGCACCGGACAAAGTAAACGAGCTACTAAGACCAGACCCATTAGACAAGGTTAAGATTTTTCCTGATTAATCATAAAACCTACCCTACATGTTAATTTACAGTTGCACAATACTTTCTTGGTTGACTGAACGTATAACATCCGGCAGTAGGTATATTGCACATCGACCTTCTATATCCGAACACTGACCAATCAATGGGTAATTTTCAAACTCCAAAAATTTCGTATCTAGATGTCGCTAGTGGGTCTAGGGTGATTTCTGTCAGTTTTTCATTATTTGGATATGTAATTCAAAATTCAGACCCTTTTGTAACATGTAAACAAACAATAAAACAAAATAACTGTCTGCTTGAAGTTGACATTAATCCCTCTTAACAGCTAGCGCCATCTGTCATAACTAAGAGAAACAAGGGCCCTGAAAATTTCCCATTATATAATACAAAAAGACACGATTTAGAGTTGTAACTGACCTCCCTTTTCATTAGTTAATATAAGTCAAGCGTACGCAGCGCCATCTACGTTCAGCACGTTTTGAACGATTATCTCTTTCTGTCCTCTAGTCTCGTAATTAGTGTTTTAAACAAATTTGTACAGGAAGTTTAACTTTACTTGTACAGGAAAAGGCACATACTCGTCTTTTGTTACACGGTCATTTGAGTTCAGACCTAAACACCACTAAATAGGGTGCATTTGAAACTAACCGGACAAAATACCGGGTATACGAAAACTAGAGGCTTTTTTGTCGATGTGCAATATTTATCATGGGTCACTACTGCACTATATTTTATTTTTTTTTACAAAATGTCACAGCATAGGTAAATGTTATTTGACAACATGATTGACAACAAATAGTAAGAATGACACATGTCAGCTGTCAATGAGATCCTTCATCATAAATCAAAGAGTTAAGTAGTTTACAATACCACAAAGTGCGGATAGTAACATATCCTTATTGCTTTACATCGCTTGAGGGTATCTTCAAATTATATCTTGGACGGACAAACCAATTGATTCTTTCGAAATATTCCACATACAAATAGGTACACAAAAATGTATTAAGCTAACAGATTCCTTTCAATTCATACAAATGTTACAAAAACAACGGCTGAGATTCCTCAAAACTTGCCTACAAAATACATGATTAATGTCAGTAAAAAGCGATGAACGTGTTAAAAATGCGTCACAAAGGAAAGCGATAACAAAATGAAATCGGACCAGAATAAATTGGCACACGGTATACTAAATACGTTATTATACTTTACATGCCCACTGGCTCAATACATTCCATGATATGTTGAAAATAACTACGAGATTGAAGACTGAATTGATATGAAATACAAATGATTGAGCAATATTTTACAAAAAAAAACAACGGATAAATTGACAACGTTTAGTGTATAAACACATACTTACACAAAGGAATGTTTTATATAATTTTATATAATATTCTCTTTACTACAGAGTACAGTTTTTACTATTATTGGCAGTGTATTAATTCACACCTACTTATGGACTTGTATAACACAAAAAATAACGTATCCATCAATCAATTCCAAACTCGCACAATAAAAAAACTACTATTGCAATTATAAGAATCAGACATCGTAAAAACTAGGACAATTTCGAGTTTTGTCAGAGGTAATTAATTGTTCATCATCATAGGTTCTTAAAATAGAACCTATACGCAGTAAGAAACGAAACCTCTCAGCTAGATTATATCATAGAAAAATCATCGTCAGTCTGGCGCACATTTTAAACTTTCTGTTTTTTGCATTCTGTTTCGTAATTTATAATCATTAAAAGTAAAAAGCATAAAACATGTAAACCAACTCAAATTTAGTTTTGAAAGGTCATTGCAATAAAACATCTCAGTTTTGTACGATGTCTGATCCGTCAGTCGTTTCGTCAATCAAAGTTTAAGCGGATGTGACATTGACAGTATCAGAAAGTTTCAACAATACAATGAATTTATCAGTAAATTCGATTCATCCCTGAATACAAAACGCATGTTTAAAAATATTACTACAGTTGGCCATTTTATGTTTTTTCAAAACTGTCTTTTTTTCCACACTGACGCTGTATATGGACTAGTATCTAAAATATTATTACTATACAATAAGATATCAGAATGAGCGATACAGTCAGTTTGGATATACGCACACTAAATATCACTTGGAACTACATAACTATGAGAAATCATTACATTTGTTGGTTATATAGAAGGAATTGAAATTGGAGGCTTTATTATTGCTGCTGTTGGTAGGTACTTAATATTATTCAGTTACAACCTCACACGAATTATGAAAACACCGTATGTATATGGTACAGATAGAAATGTACAATACAGCTAGTTAAATAATGTACCTTTATACTATTATTTTCACAATTCCTGTCCGGGTAGTACATTCTAATTACAAACAATACTTGGTCAAAGATAATAATAGTAAATTGGTAAAATATTAATTGAAGCACTAAGTTTTGACGATAATACAAGGAATTAACTAATCGCCGTGAAACTTTTAAAGGACAACTAAGGAAATGAGAATATCACTTGACGCTTGTTTACTTTCCATTAACATTAACTAAAACGATTCAGCCTTTTAACAATTCCTATATAAATATACTTGCATTCACGTTTAGCTGCCCGAGTCTTGCGGCCGGGCAGAGTTCTGCGCCAAATCTGTGAAAAAATATATTACAATTGTTACTAAATCAAAATATGTACTTAACGTTCTGATTTTCAAACGTGCACAAGAATGTATGTTTCAAATGGTTATTGATACATGTTGAAATTGACTCAGTAGAAATTACAGAATTTGTGCATTTCGGCAGGGTATTTTATAACCAATCATGTTTAACGCGGCGTTTCCATTTTAGTTCGCTTAGGTGATGAGCGAATATTTGAATGTAGCGTAGTGTAGAACGGTAATGCAGTGTACAAATTGACTGTAGTGTAGTGTACAAGGCGAGTATAGTGTAAAATTACAAGGTGAATGTAGTGTAAGAGTACAAGGTGTGTAGTGTACAAGGAGAGTGTAGTGTAAAAGTACAAGGTGAGTGCAGTGTAGAGGGTGGGTGTAGGGCAGTGCGGTGTAGAGGTGAGTGTAGTGTAGTGCAGTGTAGTGTAGAGGGTGGGTGTAGTGTAGTGCAGTGTAGAGGGTGGGTGTAGTGTAGTGCAGTGTGGTGTAGAGGTGAGTGTAGTGTAGAGGTGAGTGTAGTGTAGTGTAGTGTAGAGGGTGTGTGTAGTACCGTGCGG
>SJJU01007916.1:0-23250 GCA_012932125.1 Conopomorpha cramerella
GGCTAATACTAATTTATTGCATTTTATCTCAGTTTGTTGTTGGAAACTAATATTATGTGTAATAGTTTCAAACCCGGTTTTTATTATTATATTAATTTTACAAACTATTGAATAAATTTCACTTAAATATTGTCAACAATACTATTTTCATATTTGGTTTTATTTATATTTACAAAGAAAACTAACAATATTTACATTGTTATTATTTGACAGTTTCCGCCACCGTCGCGCACATAGCCAATAACGTACTAAGTCTATGAAAATATTGATTCCTGGTCGTATAACGTAGAAGATTGAAAAAGCAGCCCTTGACTGCACCTGTAACTACAAGTACATGCAGTCGATTAATCTATCTGTCCCATTTTTTCTACACAGTTGCTGACTGTACCTACAAAACTATGGGGCACATCGTGAAGTCAATTAATCGACCGACGAAAAAACGGAAGAGTTGGTACTCAATTCGATGCGTATATATATTTATGTATGATCACGTATGACTTTACAGAGTAGTCCGATTTCGATCATTATTTTTTTAATTATGCCCTCAACTTGGTCCTCTATTTACGTACCCATCCATGCATGGGTGTACATGCATGTACTGCATCCCATTTGGAAAAAATATTCTAACCCTAAGGGTACTAAAGCAGGGAAATAGGGTATGATTGATTGTTCACTCATTGATTGTAATGTAAGACCACGCATAACTTCGTCGTTTATGAGCCGATTTTTATGATCATAAAGTGCTCTCAGTTATAGGGCTCATCTACCCTTGCTGCTTTCATACACCGCCATGGTGGTTCGCTAGATTAGAGTGACAACAGCGGCTGTCCTCGGTACCCACTTGTCCGCGTGCTGCAATGTAAGCCTGGACATCGGTGCGTAGGCATTTCACAGGTAAGTAAGTGTTAAACACAGAGTGGCCCAATGAGATTCTCTCGTTTTGCCAGGATACGCAGCAAGCAAATAGTAGCCGAAGCAGGATTTTAAGTCTATGTAAAAGTAGAGGTACTCTCATAACCCATCTACTTTTTCATGTCCTTTATGCAGGTTTACACAGTTTATGTAGGTGTATAAACTGACATTGCATATGGCTAAAACTTGCGCAACTCTTAACACACACGTGGTGCATTTTAAAACAATTATACAACACTTGACATCTGTCATATAGGGTTGTATTACGTATCGATTAAAATTTGATGTTTATCACTCGAGATTTTTCTGTCTCTGAACATAAAAGCACACACATAACATATTAAAAGCACAGTTCAATATTTATATAAGAAATGTAGCATGATTGTAACATGATTTCAAGCGTCGTCTATAAAGATATGTCTTTTATTTCTACATTCAACGGTACACCGATTTTGTAGCGATTATAATACATACATTCGAAAAGTTACGATCGATTGCAGCGCAACCCTACTGTCAAATGTTCGATCGACGACGACGTCAATTTATTGTTGACGAAATTGATGATTTTGTGACTAATCTAATCTTGATAAATTATACTGTTTTGCCCCGAAAACGCTCGAATTCGTGTTGGATATGAACATATTATTATAACAAGTGCGCTAACTAATATTGTAATAATGACAGAAAAGGTGTATTACGCCTAAAATGTCTAAGGAACATCAGGAGACCAACCTTGGTAAAAGTGTTGATTTCGATCCCATTTTACCTGAATCCGGTGTTTTGTTCTATGAAGAGTGTCCTATAGAATGTGAAATTGAGAAACCTAGGCTGTTAGCATTAAAGACAACTACCCAAATACGTTTCGAACAACTTCAGGAAGAAGCATCTAGGAGGTGGAAAGAAAACCAATCAGAACTGGCTAAGAAGAACTAAAGTGTACATGAACAGTTAATTACCAACAAAGAAAAGTAACGAACTGCTCCAAAATGGTTTACACACTGTTTGTTGTCGAGTTAATCTCGGCATTTGTTTTGGCTGCCACTTTACTTTATCGATATGGTGATTGTTATAGAAATCATATACTGGTGACAGTGTCAGTGCTCACAGCTTGGTACTTTTCGTTTGTTATTATGTTCATCTTGCCACTGGATATATCATCTGTAAGTATAATTTTTCTACTGTTCTAAATTCTATTGAGAATTTGTTGCGCTAGTAAGATTGTGTAATACCATTATCATAGTTTTATAAATTTTGCCTTAATTTTATGGGTAACATAATGTTACTGTAATATTTCTTTATTCCTTAGTAAAAATAGGACAAGTTCTTAAATAATGTAAAGTGGGATGGAGAGAGTTACATTGGTTCATCAAAATAATGTATTAAGAATGCTTGATTGTTTTTAAATCTATGACCTGCATTGTTATGCATTTCAATACATAATGTATGTACATAGTTATGAACATTATTACAAGTGTTGGTGGCCCAGTGGTTTCTGGCTGGATTCATGGCTCAGTAGTTGATATTTGATGCTGGTACTCAACCTGCAATCGGGAGGTGGGTGGTGCGGGTTTGAGACCAGCTGTACCAATGGATCTCTGCCAGAGTCTATATGTTATGAAATAATCACATTAATACTGCTGTTTTTAAAAATGTATGCAAAGTAGACATGCTAGTTATAAGTTGCCGACCTGGCAGTCCCATCGTAACCATTAGTTACTAACTAGTCTTCAAAACAACCAATATACATTATTAACATTGTTTCTCTGCTATTTTATGCATGTATACATATAAACCATTGTGGAATGTAATAAATGTATTGAGTATTAAATTTTCCTCAACTACTAAAGAAAACCACATCAAAATCCATTATGCAAAAGGAAGTCGTTAAAAATACATAGGGTCAGATAGTTGGAGACAACTTTGGTTTACACTATGTTTTGATTGATAATACCTGATACACCACATTTTAGCAATACCTATTTTACATTAAACTAGATAAGACTGTATTACTATTGTATTACATTGTATCATTATTACAGACTGTGTATCGACAATGCAAACAAGAGCACAATGAAAATATTACCGTAACAGTTCCATCACAAGCGACAAACACATCTACAGAGATCCCGCCACACCCAGTTTGCCAGGAACCCTGGAACTATGTCCCGGACAATGTGTTCCCTAATCTCTGGAGGGTAGTTTACTGGACCTCACAATGCTTGACTTGGTAACAAATGAATTTATTCATAACTAATATACATTATTAATATTGTTTCTTTGCTATTATATGTATATATTATACATATAACCCTTCATTGAGAATCACTCTGTCTACTGAAGAAAAGTAGTTTTAAAAATCTAAGGACAGACATTGGGAGGTGACTTTGTTTTATACTTTGTAATGATAGCAAATTTTGTTGTAAGTGAGCTTTTAAGTATGTACTTGTTGGATGTGTCTGGGTGTTTTATTTATACAGTGGTGATCATGTAATTAAGAACGATTTCCATTTAAAGGAAAAAAATATGAAAATGCAACCATGGTCACTAATTTGGCACCTTTTAGAATAAATGTGACATGTTTTGAAATAGCTACATGAGTAGAGTCAACAGGGATGGAACTAAATAAATAGGTTCTCTAGCAATTTTTATAACAATTTTATTAATTTATCGATAGTTACAAATTTCGATAGTAAAAAAGATGGACAAACAATTAAGAACAATTCTTAAAACATGCCATTATTTTTATTAAATGAAACTAAGATTAAATTAATACATTTAGTTACACAGAATATTATCAGAAAATGCAATTTATTACAAATTTATGTTTATCTAATAATGAGTTGCATGTCCCTTGCTTTTAATTACTGCCTTAAAACGACGAGGCATTGATTCTATCAATTTCAAACATTTTTTAACAGGGGTCGAGTTCCATTCATGTAAAAAAACGTCATACAGCTGTCTTAGATTGCCACACTGTCTATTTGAAACCTTTTTCTTCGCTCGCACCAAAGATGCTCTATCGGGTTCAAGTCCGAGTTGTTAGCTGGCCAGTCTAAGACAGAAACCGATTGCGAAGCGAGGAATCCCCTAACGGTGCGCGTAGTGTGTTTAGGGTCGTTATCATGCTGAAACGTCCAAATAACAGGAAGTACGTCTTCAGCATAAGGTAGCATTGTTTCTTCCAATATATTTTTGTACTGAAATTGATCCATGTTTCCTTCTATTAACCTTACAGGTCCAACACCAAGATCGGAAAAGCACCCCCAAATTTTCACATTTCCCCCACCATGCTTTAAAGTCACTTTTGTGTACTTCGGGCCGAATGCTGTTCTTGGAGGGCGTCGTACATAGCGTTTGCCATCAGAACAAACTCTATTTATCTTGTCTCGTCAGAAAAAAAAATTCACTTAAAACATTTTTCCACTGTGATACTGTCCAGTTTTCATACCTTCTTGCAAATTGGAGCCGAGCTTGCCTATGACGCTGTTTCAACATCGGTACCTTTCTTGCTATCCTTCCGTTTAGGTTCGCTTCTACCAAACGCCTTCGAATAGTGCGTGCAGAGATCGCTGAAGGGTTATTTTCCCCAAAATACTCTTTTTTCAAGTCATTAGACCCCTTAAAAGGACATTGTTTCGCTAAACGTACGATATTTCGATCATCTCGTCGAGATGACTTTCTTTGTTTGTCAAATATTCCACGTGAGCCTAATCACGTGGAATATTTGATGTCGTTCCATATGTGTTATAATACTTCACAGCATGAAAATAATAGTTTTGGAGCATCACAGATAGTCGGCTATCTTTTTATAAGACCAACCCTTAACACGAAGATTGATTATCACTTCTCTTGTAGATTTGTCACATCATTTATTTTTTCTCATTGTTTTGAATGAAATTACTTTTTTATCTTTTCGATATTTCAGCAATAAATGGCGGCAAAACTGTACAAATATTGATATAAATAGAAAAAAAATTAAGTTCCATTATCAAATGTTACAAAAAAAAACGGCATCTGTATTCGTTCTTAATTATTTGGCCAGCCAGTATGCTGAAACATTTACGATATGGTTCAATGTTATAAAATTATTAAATAAATATTTGTTTGATCGTGTAAATAAATGGGTGTAACAATAGCCTGTAATAATGTTGCAATGGAATAGAACATTTTAGGTAAGAAAAAAACATGAAACTAGTTTTGAACCAAGTAAGTTTGATAAATAAATCGTTTTGAATAAATCGTTCTTAATTATATGGCCACCACTGTATATAAGTATGTATTTATAAGAAAAATAATTGATTTAAGTTAGTATATTTTGTTGTCTGAATTCCATAACACAAGTTTAGTGCTTTAACTACTTAACATGGGATGAAGGCAATGTGTGTGTTGTAAAATATTTATTTATTTATTGTTAACTAAAAACTTCTATTTTCAGGTTAATAATGCCTATGATGCAGTCATACAGTAAAGCCGGTGATTTCACTGTCAAAGGCAAACTAAAGTCAGCACTAGTTGACAATGCAATTTACTACGGCTCATACCTTTTCATATGTGGCATACTGTTAATATACATTGCATTGAAACCAGGCGTTTCACTCGACGGATCAAAGATCAAAGCCATAGCCTCATCAGCGAGTAACACTTGGGGATTGTTCCTCTTGATACTGCTGCTTGGTTATGCCTTGGTAGAAGTACCAAGGAATCTCTGGAATAATTCCAAGAAGAATTATACATTAACGCACAGCTACTTCAAGCTCGCTAAGCTTAGTACGGACAAGTGCGAGGCGGAGGAGACCGTTGATGATATTTTGGATGTAAGTAATTATACACCACTAGCAAACACGGCGAACTCCGTTTCGCCACCAGATGGCTTCGTTTCGTTTTCCCGCTTTTCTGTTGAAATTTTTCTTAAATTTTATTTGCTATAAACCTTACGGAGCCTGAGAGCTTTCCAACGAATGCAAAACCGTGGAAATCGGTTCGTGCGTTCTGGAGTTATAGCGTCAGGGAGGAAAACCCAACTTATTTTTATATAGTAGATATATTTTCAATCACTTTTGTTCAATCATATTGCTTTAATTGCTTAAGTAATTACAGCAGTTGCTTGACACAGAAAGAGTAGTTGACGAGTCATTGAATGGGGATTTTTTTTGACGATTTTCTAACAGATTTTGGGGTGGAGAACTGTCATTACTGTCAATCTTTGTTTGGAATTATGACAGTAATGACAGTTCGCCCAAAAATCTGTCAGAAAAACGTCAAAAAAAAATCCCCATTACTGTTATTGCAAATTGACATTTACTACCAAAGCGAGAGACATACAGGGTGTAATCGTTATGTGTGGCCAGGTAATAATTACGTGAGTATAACAGATATCAGAAAACTTCTAATTGATATCGAAAGTGCGTTGCCCAATGACTAATATTACATTTTTTTATACCATAGCAGAATATAATAATCCACCGATCACAATGGTAAAGCCAATAGCTAGAATTTTTTTTTGCCGGCTTTAGGTTCGTGGCTTCTTCCAGGCAATTTGACAACGAAAGACTTAACATTTCAGTCTCTAAGTACATTTTCGGCGGCGGTCTCCTCGGGTCATCCGCTGCAGGCTCACGTGGAGACGATAGTGTCGAAGCTGCCGGCGCCGCTGCGCGACAAGCTGAACCAGAGACACGCGCCCGACAGACCCTCGCCACCAGCACTTAAGACGCTCGTCAATCTCCATAAGAAGGTAGGCTGTGATGTTCAATGGACTATTTGCCTTATATCAAAACTAGTGGACGCCCCGCGATTTCATTCGCGTAGTTAATTAGTACCTGCATCCCAAATTTCAAGCGTCTGACTTGAGCCGTTTCGATTTTTCATACAAATGAGTATTCCCGTTTATTCCTGTCCCTGTGGGAATTTCGGGAATTCCTTTCTTAGTGCACCCCTACGTTACCTAAGCTACGTCCGTACCAAATTTCAAGCGCCTACGTTTCGCCGTTTGGGCTGTGCGTTGATATGTCAGTCATTCAGTCAGCTTTTCCTTTTATATATTTAGATTCACACTCTCTGGTCACTAATTAAAAAAAAATGTATTTATTACTCAATATTGTTCACCGGGTATATAGGCGCGAAAATAATCAAAGACAAGCTCGAACTTACCTTTGTTATTTTACTCGACGTTTCGACGCGACGTTGCATTCGTCGTGGTCACGAGTGGATCGCCTATATACCCGGTGAACAATATTGAGTTAAAGTTATAGTATATATAGTAGTATAGTAGTATATATATATAGTAGTCAACTTCCCTGCGGTATATATTTACAGGATATTTTTCGGTCGAAAAGTTGTCATATGCCAAATGCTTCGTCTACAGACTATCAAAGCTCTCCACGTGCTGCAGAGAACAGAGACCCAGTACGGTCTGTACTTAGAGAGGATATTCCACTTGGAGGACGTGGCGGGGTCATTGCGCGCCGCTGAGAAACGATTCCATCACACATTGCACACGCCACGCACTCGCCTCCAGAGGATACTTTACCCGCCAACTGTCGGTAAGTAAAGCAAAGTCAAAGTCAACATTTCTTTATTTCATCGTTGTAAGTGCTATAACATACAGATATACAGTAGCATAACACAAAGCTTGATGAACGTCATTTATGACTAAAAACAAAAGTAATCGTCCCCGGTTCGAATTAATTTCTTTTACTGGCCAGAAGAAGCGGGAAGAAGCTGGCATCTTTTCAAATCGCCAAGGCTTACTGCTATGTATACTTAACATAAATATGACTTAGTACTAATTTAACAATAAATATATATATTTTTTTATAAAATATTATTGAAGCTTGTTTGCTGGTTTAGGTAGTAAAAGTTTACCAGATGTATTTATTCGATGTACGGGGTAGCTGAGAATCCTATACTGATCTGTGATATAAATAGCTGCCTTTCTTCTTGGCGTTCTGGAGATTCAGGCTATGACAAGGAACTTGTAACCGAAAGCTCATATTGACATTCTTCACTCTTACTTTATTCAAAATGTTTCCGCAGGATCCTAAGTGTCTGTCCACCACATTTTCGGGTGTGTGTGTATACACGGCTAAAGTACTGTATTTGTACACGACACATTAATTCATTAATTTAATTCCTTAATGTGACCTAAATACTAGGCAGTATCGCCTCAAAATAATAAATGGATAAATAATCCGGGATATTTTTACACACGGTCAACTGACCCCAAAGTAGTATACTCTGTTATATGGCTGCCAAAGACTGACTCTCTTAAATCATTCTAAATACATATATCTATACCAATATTATAAAGAGGAAAGGTTTCATATTATGTTTGTTTGTTTGAATTCAATAGGCTCCGAAACTACTAGACAGATTTGAAAAAAACATTTCACTGTTGGGAAGCTAAATTATTCCTGAGTAATATAGGCTATATTTTATCCCTAAATTCCCACGGGAACGTAAAAACCCGAGTAAAACACCGCGCGTTACAGCTAGCAGAAATAAAACACCCAGACGCACACAACAAATGCCTCAGCTCATTACTAAATTATCACGTCGGTGGCGAGAATTGAACGCGCGACCGTTGTACTACAAGCTGATGACAAGCCCTGACAACTAGTCCATGTTGGCCGTGCAGATAATTCCTCAGTTTTCCTTTCTCCCCAGAGTGGTACTGGGAATGTTTCCTGAAGCAATACTTCCTGAAGACGATGGCTGTCGTGACAGGCATTCTGTCGGTGATGGTGGTGTGGTCGGAGATGACGTTCTTCTGCAAGACGCCAGTGTTGTCGATATTCGCCAACATTGTCCTGGCGGCTAAAGCGCAGTACAACTATGCTGCGATTGTTGTAAGTAATTACGTATGCTAGTTCAAGCATAACGCTATGAGCAGCGCTCGGCGTCCAATGACAGACGGCTGTGACGTAAGTTAAGAGGCAGCCGATTGCAAATGAACCAATCATCGGTTTGGCCACGACCCATTGGCGACTTTATCCGGTTACCATGAACATTTTGATGTAAAATGTGGAAAAACGTCTGTGGTCCAGTTGGTCGGATCCTTGACGTTTTCAGAGCCTATGTACGCAACGCAACGTTTTTACGGTGAAGGATGGAAGGAATATTGTGATGAAACCCACACACCACAAGGTGTGTGAACTCTATAACGGCGATGGGTTCACCCCCTGTCACGTTGGGTTAACTACGCTTGGTGAACCGTGGGCATTTGTGTTATATATGTTATATATGTGGAAAAATAGGCTAGTATTTGTATGGTCGATAGAGACTAGCGCCCCGCTGCCGTTCCCTCAGTTAACTAGTTAGTAGTTTAAAAAAAAAGAGTATTAGTGCAGAAGCGCACGGCTCATTGCGTCGTCGCTGCGTAGCAAAATTTGTATAAAATCTTACGCGACGCATCGCAGTTCTGTAATGATTGCATACAAAATTTGCGACGCGGCAACAACGCAACGCGCTGTGCTTTGAATATCAAAATTTACGTTTAATCATCACTAATCAAAGATAAGCTTTCAGCTCAACTCCTCTGTTTGCTCGAAGTTTCCAGAGTGAACTTTAAATACAATATCAGTGCGCGTTTCTTTTAAAAAAGTATTTCTATCTCTTTCAGACAATATCAACGATGACGATAGCCTACATGTTCTACTGCGCGTACTCCACAGTACTGAAGATCCGCCTACTGAACTTGTATTACTTGGCCCCGCACCATCAGACGAACGAGTACAGTCTGATATTCTCCGGCATGATGGTGTGTCGGCTTACGCCGGCCATGTGCTTGAATTTCTTGAGTCTGGTGCATATGGACTCGCACGTCATTAAGGAGAGCATTATGGAGACTTATTACACTCAGGTGTGTATGTCAGAGGGCACATAGCTCGTAGGAAGGTTGATCGAAGGGGTTTGAAGTCCCTAGAGGTCACGAATGGGTAATCGCAGCGTGGATAGACCGGGGAAGAAGAACGGGCTTAAGAGGGCGAGTTCGCACGGCGGAGAATTTCACGATATCCATCGTTGTGGCGCGCCTTTGTGTAGGCCTATGTCCAGCAGTGCAGGCCGATACAATAACGATGAGTCTATAAATTAACAAGTGTGCTCCATCGTAGACAACATCGCTTGTTACCATCAGGCAGGATGGTGGTAAACGCTTGTTCATTGTGTTAAAAAAATAAGTGAGACCAGTTGATAATACCTGTACTTGATTAAACTATTATGGCCAGCAACGCGAACGGTGCGAAAGAGTATTGAATTAAAAGAGAGGGACGCGTGAGGCGAGCCCTTAGATGCTCTATGGAGCAGTCGTGTGCACTATATCAACAACAGTTATAACATTGAGCGGCTTCATTTCCCTGTCACAACTTGTCGGCAGTTCTGCCTTCTAGCCTTCAATTATTATATCTCTACTAGGCGCATAGTCTATATATATATAATAATACAAAACTAAATTGAAATCGGTTCATTCGTTTGGGAACTATGATGTCACAGACAGTTAGACACGTCAAACTTATAACACCCCTCTTTTTGCGTCGGGGGTTAAAAATGAATTGATGTTCATTCGTCTTGCTTAAACTCAAGAATTACTGGACCAATTTGGCTAATTTTCATCTTGAATCACACGTGAAAGTTCAGGGAAGGTTTAAAATGTTTATTTCTTCCGATACACGGGGTACAAAAGCGACTTCCTATGGCAAAACAAATGTTTGCCGAGATATCTAGTATTATGTAATAGTTACGTTTCTAGTCTTGGATGTGAAAGTAATGATACCAGTTGTAGAGGATTGCCCACTTAAAAAATGTGACTGGCGATAATCCGGCTTCTGATACTATTTGTTCTATTTGATTCTATTTGTCCATAAGTGACCTCAGTACTAGTTTCGGTCTAACCCGTTAGGGATGATGAACGCGAGTGTCATATTATTTTTATTTAGTGTAAATACTTTTTATAATACAATACTGGCCACCTACAAAATGTTGTATAAGAAAGTTATAAAATAAAATGTCACTTTTGGAACGGAGCTTGATCTTTATTTTACATGGCGCAGTCGAGTTTACTTTATGCATGCACATTATAATTACAGATAATGGGCCACATGGACGTGTTAGGTATAATAGCGGAGGGCTTCAACATCTACTTCCCGATGCTAGTCGTGTTGCTCTGTGCTGCCACCTACATGTCGTTGGGCAGCCGTCTATTGTCCATGTGCGGCTTCCATCAGTTCCTCGGCGACGACGAAATGACCGTCGATCTGATCGACGAGGGCCGGGAGATTGCTAAACGAGGTTGGTTTTTTGATTTGTTTTATTTATATTGAAAGTAAAGGACAAGTCAAAAGCCTTGCTGCTCACGTGCTCAATTTTTAGAGAAGGGAAGTGCTCAATAATTCATTGCGTTCCACAATAGTATAGTAGACCGAGGCGAATCGGATCACAATAAGTATTTGAAAAATATTTCAAATTCCGCGCGTTGGCGAACGTAACCATAGATACACATCTCTATTCCTCCCCTTCCCCGAGAGATAAGTATACCTATGGTATACTTATTTTGATCCGATTCACCCTGTGTTCCGATTCGCCTCGGTCTACCCTAATGATGAAGATGATAACGCGAAGAAATATAACTTCGTAGGTACAACATTGTGGAGCCTGATGGGCACAGTTTTAGATAAGCTTTTAGAGGTTGTCTTCAAAATATTCTTGTAGAATATAGTATTCTTTTTCAGTTAATAGTTGTTAAGGGTGAACATAGAGTTCTTGTTATTAGGTAAAGGAAAGGAAAATAAAAATGTTCGGAAAACTTTTCTTACACTTCGCAAATTCTAAACTATAGAACTCTGCGTCATTGTAGACTGAATAGTATTTTTTTATCGATCTCGTCCGTGACTATTAAATTTTCCATACGTTGGCATCATTGAAACTTGTTGAATAACCTTTATTCCCCGTGGCAGTACTACGACTCTAGTTGGTGGTAGGTGCTACGAAGTGCGTACGAACCGCTCAATTTGAATATCGGTTCTATTCTCCAAACAGTACTTCACTTTGTAAACCTAAACAAACCTATTATTTTTCAGCAGAAATCATAGCATTTAAACTTTTAACCGCCAATGTCTTTTATTCCGACACATGATTGTTAGACCTAAATGGATGTAGTGCCATGCAACTGCATATTATTTCTCGGTCATAAGAATTCGACTATAGTAACTAATGATGGTTAAATATTTGTAGAGAAGAGGAAACGTCAGCGGGCAGAGGAGTCTTTGACTCGGCGCCGCGACTACAGCGAGCGCTACGCCGCCTACCGCGCCGAGCGGGACCCGCGCGACGGAGGTAGTATACGTTCATTTCTTTACTGTTCTTAACCTAGGATTTTATATCCTAGATTAATAATAGCAGTGGCGTGCACACCATATAGGCAAAAAGACACTGCCTACCTTAGTATTTTGGCTACCCATCCTAATATAAGAGTTAATGCTAGATCTTTTTTTGCTGTACTCACGACATAGGCTAACCGAAGGTCCTGTGTTTTGTGGGTGAGTACATATGTACCTATATTTCGTAAAGACAAGTTACCTATACATAAGTGTTAATCCTTGGGGGATTACTGCCTACCTTGTCATAAAAGCCAGTGCACGCCACAGATAAATAGAATGCATCAGCAGGCTCTCTTCCTGACATGTCGTAGCAGCCGATTGTGGGATCTGAAGATTTTGGTAAAATCAGGCTTTGTGCTAGCAATTTGTAACAGATTTTTTTACTAGATTGACATTCTTAAGTCCTTATTATGATAAATGTGTCCGAAGAGTAATTGGAATCCTAAAGGTAGACTTTCGAGCCAAGCGTCACAGACACAGACAGAAGGAATGGCAATGACGTCACAGCGTCACTTTGACGTCATTGTCGACGCGTCAATCTCGCTGAGCTCGAATGACGATCCCTAGAATTTCATACATATGCATAGAACATCAATCTGTCGCTCTGTCGTGGCTTCACAGTCGCAAAAGACGCTCGCTTCGAAAGTATACCTTTAGGTTCTATCCACCCTACAGACGTGATTTCATGTATGTGGTTTCCCTTACATAATATTTTAACCGTCGGTGTCTTACATATTATGTGAGAGTTTGAAGTTTATGGTATTTGGGACAGAATTCGAAATCATAAAGCAACATTGTCATCTGGCTGTCAAAAGGTTAAAATAGATGGCGCCAGTTAAGCCGAGAAGCTGAGATCTTGTCGCGTGTTTTTAAATGCAATTTAAAATGTACAAATAAAATTACTGGTGTACCAATGGTAAGTCGATTGTGGTAAATCGATCCACCACAATGGGGGATAGTTATATTTTGTATGTATGAGGTACAATGATTCAGTCTGAGAGGTTCATCTCCACTATACTAAGGTAAAAAAAAAAAAATACACTTCACGCCTTTAATCCCAAAGAGGGGTAGGCAGAGGCACTTGCTAAAGTACCCACGGTTCACCAAGCGTATTTAACCCAACGTGATAGGGGGTGAGCCCATCGCCGTTCTAATACTAAGGTATTTTCTACGATTTTTTCCATCAACCTTATACCATTTCTTTTTCATCTTTGATCACAGTCTGTCTGTCATTTCGGTGGAGGTTTTCTTCAGCAACGTGACTAACTTTCACCTTTCAATCGTAACACGCCATTTATCGGTTATTGTGCATGTATGTCACTTTGCAGCCCACACCGGGCTGTTGCGTGACGCGGACACAGAGTACTACGTCGCGCCGAACGAGGAACGAAACACCGGCTACCACAGAGCAGAAGTGCCATACAACAGGTCCGGTTTGACATTAGAAGACGAGTTGGACCAACGTTTCGGCGAGAGTACGCTCCCAACCATAAGATCGACGACATTCGACGACCCGAGAAGTAGAGTAGTGCCCCCAAAAAATATATTTGACGATGTTTGAATGAACTTTATAGATTTAATAGTGTTGGCTATTTTTAATAGTGAAATGATACGAGTTTTATGTCGTTGATTGTTTAAATATTTAAGAGAAGCTATGTGCAGTCAAGGAGTGAATGGGCGAAGCAGTTTCGGCACTTTTAATTTTGCATCATAATACTTCAATCCGTAGAGATTGACACTTCATAAGAATATTGATATCCCGACAATATTAGACATGTACCTCAATATATCGCTCAATCAGTCTTTGACGCAGTTTGTTAGTACTTAGAATATACTTCAGGTATTGTTGCCTCAGTCTGATAAAATACGACATAATTGATAAGTATCATCTATACAGTTATCACAGCAAATGATCATCATTTTGAATACATCATTACGAACTATCTAGAAGTCCTCTTCCTCACAAGTGTAGCCGCGTTCATCTAGGGACCATACCACAAGTGGGGTCCTAAAGTATTCCAAGGTAATACTTTTGTGAGTAAAAGGTTTAAACGTTCAATAACTATTTAACGCACGTTAAAGTCATTTTAGATTAAATTCGTCCTATTGAGCTAACTGTAGGTTACGTTGCTGTACAGAGATAGCGCTAGACAATTGATATATCGCACAGTTAGAACAAAAGTGGCACAAAACAAAATGTGTCATTTTATCAAATTGAACCTTAATGTAAAACACAGAAAACTTAAATTACAAAATCGGAATGTTTCGTATTGGGCCCTTTTTGTTCTAACTATGCGATATGTTTCTCTTTTTATTACTGTAAGACGTCATGGTGCGGCCCCTAGTAATGATCGAGGACTACTGCAGGATCCAAGGTATATTTTAATTGCTAATGACATTGCTATTTAGTCCTATTGTCCCAGTAGTTCGACGAAATTTGTCATGTCATCGTTTATTGTAAAACGCACGCTATTTTGTGGTGTTAAAGACTGAACTTGTCATCATCGTCAGTAAAACAAACTGCAAAATGAAAATGGGCCTTCCTTTGTATAAATTAAGGTTTACTTTTAACACCGAACATAATTACTAGAACTACTGAGATAAAAGGTATTAATTTAGTAACGTAAGGTTCAGTTTGTTGTACGTAAAATAAAAATGTAAATTGTAGATTGTATACATGTTGGTGCAAAGTATTAGCTGTCTTGGAATAAATATATAGATGAAATAGTAGCATAATAAATTTTGTGTGATATCGAATCTTTCGAAAGTTGGAAAATGTAATAACCCCATACTGGTCTATCGCTGATCTCAAACGTACAAAGATGCTTGTTAAAGTCTAAAATCCAATCCTTTTCGGGTACTCGTGGTAAAACCTACTGTATTAGTTTATAGTTCATTAAACATCACATTACATAAATTTAAAAGGAAATTAGTAATGCTTACTTACTTTATTAAATTTCTTATAAGCCGACGTTTGAACGCCGTTCTTTTTTTGCCTAGTGTCAAGCAACGATGTGGTTCGTCCATCAATCTTCTGTAATCGTTTCAGTTTATAGTATCAGTAGTTCTGTAATTTTGTACCGTTGTTGAATTAAATTGCACCTTATTGACGTTATCATAAGTGTGCATTCTAATCGTCATATGTCACACACATCGTTGAACCTAAGTGTGAATTGTTTTGCAGACATTAAGATATAACGTCACAAATAATTACCGTATTGCTGATAATAGCCTCGGTGCAACTGCATTTTTTTTTGTAACATAAACCTACGTATACGTTCCTAATGCTGTTTCGAACGATGATTGTTGTCTTTCAATTAATGTAACGTCTGCAGTGGGAAATGTTGGCTGAAAATGGTTAAACTATAACTAAAAACTAATCTTTTTATTTTATTTCCTTACTGTATCCGGTGGCAACGGCTATATCTCTACTTATCACTCTGGTATACACGATTTTAAAAGCTTTCAATGTATAAACTTTTGATAAAGCTTCGCTTAGCCACTTCTGGCTTTATTAAGTTGTCCTTTTCGGTTAATTCTACAACGATGGTCTTAAAATCGTTTTTTAACTTCTTCAGAATTGTTTGGGGTACATTTACACACAGAATAAGGCCGTTCATGTTTTTTTAGGCTTTTGGCGGATACTTTAAATTTTACAATACTTATTTATGCACCTAATTTGAATATTTTATCTGTGTAATACGAATTAGACAACTTTTGACATTTTTGAGTTGTGTAGCTAATTTAAACGTGTACAAGTAGTAACTGCCTAAATACCTATGTATATAAGCTTAGTATATAATATATAAAAGACGAAGTAGTTGTAAAATTGAATGAAATTTTATCTAAGCATTTAATGAATAAGTTATACTTACCCCCGGTTTCTTCAAGCATAATCAAAACAGTTGTGATTGAATTGTCAAATTAAACCTTATAGGTGTCAATCCTTGAGGATTACTGCCTACCTTGTCGTAAATGTCAGTGCACGCCACTGACATACATATATTGGCTATGTGCAAAGCGAGTAGTGGCAGAGAGATAACGACCGCAGCGCACAACACGGCGGAAATTGGAAACAAATGCGGATGATCAGCTGTCAAATCGTTGATTGCAGAACAAAATCAAAGCGAAGAAATGTATCGTTAACTGTAAAAATAACCGCCTCAGTAGCAAATGTACATTTTATATTTTCCCAAGAGCGTCCTACAAAATAGAACAACGAAAAAACGGATTGCTGCTGTGAAAAGAAATAAGTAAGTGTTTTATTATTATATTAATACTATTGAATAAATAGCACTTAAATAATGTCAACAATACTATTTTAATCTTTGGTTTTATTTATATTTGCAAAGAAAACTATTGTTAGTTTTCTTTGTTATTATTTGATAGCTTCCGCAAATGTTGTAAACGCTACGCGTCGCCACCGTCGCGCACATAGCCAATACAGTAGCATAACACAAAGCTTGTTGAACGTCACAACTAGACTTGCAAGCTACGTACCACATTCAGTCTGTCCCTTTCACACGAAAATGTATGAAAAAAAAAATGTCCTACTCTTTCACTCCTAAATTTCGTCCGTATTGTTGTCTTGTTTTATTCTAAACGTCAGTTTTGGATTGCAAGTCTAGTTGTTTTTGGTTGGAGATATAATGTACTTCTGGACCCAAACTGTCACTTTTACTACTGATTTGACAGTTTGGGTCCAGATACGCAATAAGGGACTTTGGAAATAGCTGGATTAATTGTTTATGAAATTAATCACCGTGAAATAGAGTTCAAAATCGGCGGTTATTGTAACGGTTTGTTGTTGTAAATTGCTTTAAAAACCGGGGTTTAGATTATCACAATCGCCATAATATTTTCAGTTATTTTTCATAGAGATTTTTATTTTAACAAATACATTATATGCCTCTATTCCTAAATATACACACATCAAAGGTGAGGATCAAGAACATTTTTATCTCTAAAAAAATCTAATTCATTTAAATCAAATCTAATGTTCTGGATCGGTCTCCTACCTAATTCCCCATGGCTGTATCAATGACCACATTTTGAATGAATTATGACTGAATTCAGTTTTTGTAAAATATATTCTTGATTGCAATCTTCTAAAATGTACTTGATCCCTAGACACTTTTGATGTGTGTATATAAATAAGTTTAGTGGAGCTTTATGAGGTTTGCTCCGGTAATTCCCATTTGTTATATAGAATTCTCTCCCACTTTTTTCAGAGAAAGAAAAGGACGAACAAACTATTCTTGTTCAGTAACGTTTTGTTTTATAGAAAATATGGGAATTACCGATAGTTCAAGTAAACTTGAGTGAAAGTGGTTCCAATATGACATGGTCTGATTAATGACATTCAGTCCCTTATTTCATTAACGTGACAATTGTCAATTACAATAACATTTCTATGTCTGTTTTTTTGTTATTATTTTAATACGGTGTTTTAACATTAAGTGCCTGTCCGTAATGTATGCTAAAAGAGGAGCGTTAAAAAAATTGCCACAAAAGAGCGAGTCCGCAGACGAACTGAATATAATAGAATAAAGTAATTGCATCTCTTTCGTTTCCCACTATCTTTGACAGATTTTTTTTTAGAAAACTCAGTGTCATATAAATTGACAGTGGTGGCAATTATGACAGGCGTCTGGTGATGTGCAGGAGGGATGATATAGGTGATTGGGGCTTTACTTTAAAGTCTTTAAGTGCTTTCAATATTTAAAAAAATGAAAATACTGAGAAGCTTACGTTGATAGTGTGAGATTCTCTATACAGGTTTATTAAAATCGCAACTGGTTGTGCAACGTTGGCGTTAATTCTGGATTAAACAGAAAAGATTCTGTTGAAGGGACTTTTCGTGTCTGAGAAGTTTGTTTAAAATGATTGAAGGCGGTATGGCTTTACTATTACATACTTTCCGTATTTTTATCCTTTGAGACAAAATATAAATACAATAGAAATTATGAAATTGAAGTCTTTGTTCATATTTATTCCGAACAACAATTAGACATATTTCTTGTTGTACTGGGAAGTACTTTTCAGGTATAAGCTTTTCAAAAGAAACTGACAGCACTAGAATGTGTACTCGATACTAACACACAACTGACCCCAACCCACCTATTGGATTATATCAGAAATCCTCACTGAACCTACACTAATGTGTCACGATATGGAATGACTTACCTAATGAACAAGTGTACTTCATCGTAGACCACCTCACTGCTTAACATCAGGCAGGATGATGGTGAAACGCTTGTTCACTGAGCATTAACAAAAACCTTGAGAAATAGAATTTGTTAAAATTTATTTTTAAACAGTGGAATAACCCACATCTTAAACCTATGACCTATTTAGTTAAATCTCTATTCTACGTTATCTTTTGAAATAATTATTTGCGTTATTAATTTACTATAACATTTAAGATGTGTTTTATAAATAATTCAACATTTATGTTTTATAGTCAATTGTTGCTTGTAACACAAGTATTTGTATATCTGGGAATACTAATATGTTATGTAAGATTTACCTATGTATATATTTTTAATAATAGTTCATCCCATGAATGCCATAGAAGCTGTTCCACAAATTAATAAATGTCACGTGGAAAAATAAAATTCTTCAAATATATTATTTTAGTAGAGCGACACAATCGTGCCTAAATAGAATATACTATGTATAAAGTCGTGCAGCTATTGTAAAGTTTATTATTATTGTCAAATTTAAGCAAGATTTGACGCATTTTTTTTATAAAGTGACATTATCATTATTAGAATCATGTAGAAATAACCCAACGTGACAGAGGGTGAGCCCATCGCCGTTATAGGGTTCACACACCTTGTGGTGTGCGGGTTTCATCACGATGTTGCCCTTCACCGTACGAGCGTTGCGTTGCGTACATAGGCTCTGAAAAAGAGTCCCATTGGTACACGTCCAGCCGCGCTCGAACCCGGGACCTCCTGGTTACAAGTCAAGTATCCGACCAACTCGACCACAGACGCTCCATATGTCAAATTTTACTGGTTGAAGTCGGTTCTTTTTTCTTTTAGTTATAAATTATTCGTTAATTAAAAATATCTATTATAGAAATACAGTAGTAATTGATAGTTGCTTATTACGAAAGATTCAATAACTATAGCAAAGGGACATTTTATGTCCTGTGGGAATATACCTGTATCCTATTTATTTATTTATTAAACAAAACAATAAGGTTTAATTATAATTACTATAATCCGGAAAACGGCGAAAGGATCACGTACTAACTGTCACGTTGGGTTGAATACGCTCTGTGAACCGTGGGCATTTGCTTATGAAGTGTCTCTGCCTACCCCGCTTTAGGATTAAAAGACGAACCATTCCATATTTATTTATTACGAAAAGTGTAAATGCATTAAATGTGTTTTGTGATGTAAGTGTTTACTGTTTTATTTCAATCCTACTCAAGCGGTGCAGTGTTCATACTGAATATATATTTAAACATAGGTCACTGGTCAAACAAGTTTGACAGATGTAGTGATGACAAGTTTAACATGTATAACACGGTTACATTATGTCGAGACCTGGCGTCGATGTCGTCACGTCGCATCAGCGCTCTGAGATGGTGCGCAAAACAAGCATCCTCTAGTAGAATATTATTATAAACAATAAGATTTCCAACAAAACAAATATTGTGTTAATTAATTTAATGTAGGTAATATTATTATAACGGTATGATTAAATGGGGCGGGAGGTTCGCATTCCAGCGAGGTCTCGAGATAATGTTACCGGGTTATAGGCCCCTCTGATACAGTTGTTCAACTGGTAGAAAAAAATATACACCTCTGTTGTTCTTGTGCAACTACAAATAATACACACATCAAAAGTGTCTAGGGATCAAGTACATTTTAGAAGATTGCAATCAAGAATATTTTTTACAAAAACTGAATTCATTCATAATTTATTCAAAACGTGGTGATAAGTCATTGATACAGGCATGGGGAATTAGGTAGGAGACCAATCTAGTAGATTAGATTTGATTTAAATAAATTAGATTTTTTAGAGATAAAAATGTTCTTGATCCTCACCTTTGATGTGTGATAATATATAATATTATTATCCCGACTTTTCCTGTCACTTAATTTAGGAAACAAAGGAGGTAAGGTAATATACATATAATATGTATATGATTAGAAGTGGTTACATTAGGACAGTTGTGCAACTTGTATACTAGAGCATCACTAGTTCAACACAGTTGAACAAACGTTACAGAGATGTCCCATTAGTTCGACCAGTTGAACTACTCAGTTGAACAACTTTATCAGAGGGGTGTAAGCAAGCGGTTACATCGTATTTCACGAACAACGACCAGATGACCTATGTCAAAAATGTTTTCTTGTGAAGGTTTGGCCCGCAGAAAGACGTGTTGGCGTGAAACAAAAATCCGTTCAGTTGAATCAGTTGAAAACATCTGTAGGTAGATGAATGACTACTTGCAACCCCTTCGGACGTTTAGTAGTGTTCGTTTATGGCAGATTTTTCGTTATGAGAGTATTGTAGCAGAAGAGTGCTATGGTAGAAATACAGTGGTATCTCAGTGGCGAAGCTACCTAATGAACCGCTTCGCATCGGCTTACCTTCCGAATCGCTTCGCATCGGCTTACCTTCCGAATTTCAAAGATAACAAAACTTAACACAAATGTATGTTACATGAAGCATTGAAATAAATAATGTTCTATAGAACAAATGAGAGTGGAACAAGGGACCATTTTCATATACGAAAGAAAAACAAACTTGTTAGCCAAAGTAAGGACGTTTATTGGATTCAAAATACACTTAATACTAATGGTATGTATATACGAGTAGTAATTCATTTCATAACCTATATTTTAAATATTAAATTGCACATGAAATATAAATTGTTCACTTAAAGTGTAATTTTATAGTATCGAGTTTTGTGCGTATCTCGTGCGAGGGGTCCCGCGCGAGCTCCGAGCTGTACTTCTCGTAGATACCCTGCAGTTGGGCCAATTCCTCTGTGTTGTTCAGATCTGGAAGATAAGAAGTATATGCTTAGTATAATAAGACAATGAAAAATCGTATTGATGTTTTGTTCGAAAAATGAAAGAATCCAGAAAAAAGCAGATGAGTCATATCGTGTAGTAGGTAAACGTCTCTGATTTGTACTTTTTGTATATACACATAGTTTAAATTTAGTTTAGTCGCCTAACTCTAGCATTGTTTCAAAATCCAAAACACATTATAAGAGCCATCAAGAATGTTGGTAATGTTTAAAATATACCTTAGAAATATTGAATAAATCTTTTGACAGCACAAATTTACACCTCAGATATGACAATTGCAGGCAACTTTTTAATAATATACAAACCTTTTAGTTTCTGGATTAAAATATCCATAATGTTGAGCGCATCCCGTCTGTGTCTCACTTGATTGCTGTTTTCTGTAAAAAAAAATATTGTGATTAGTAAACGCCCACTACAATATTTTAATAAGAGCCAGAATAGAAAAAAAAGTTGTGTGGTTTTACGAAACCACGGTAAAGTGAAATTTTAAGCACACGGTCAGCTGCTGCGAACTATAGACGCCGCCATATTGGCCTTGGCTGCTCTGATGAGCGCCTTTCACTTTATCCCTACTCCGCGGTCGACCGTCACGCGACATGAAACACACAGACGAAAAAGTTTTTGACGATGTAATAAAAGTTTCACTTTAAAAGTAAAATTATAAGTAATACATTGATTAGGCTCTTAAATACGCCCATATCAAACAAATTTTCCCAAGGAACCCTAAGTCAAATATGCGTATCCGTTACACGGTAAAATGATTATATTTATTTTGAAATATTTATTGCACAATAATACAAATGGCGGACGTAATGCTAATGCATTATCGACCAGTTAAGCCAAGTTTTTACAAGTGACGATAAGCTATTTGATGCTCGGCTACAAAGCCTTGAGCAACGTCTCAAGGTTGCGAGCCTATCTGTCTTTTAAGTTGATCAAATTTACGGTTGTATTTTGGACAGTGTGCTACAGAGTTGCATACTCAAATACGTCCATCGCACTTTTCCAATAGGAATATCAGAACGGCACAACGTCATCCATTACAGTTGGACATTCCATTTACGCGAACCAAATGGTTTGCGTCTATTCTCGTTATGTGGACTGATTTGCAGTTGCCTGTGTTTCTTACGCAGTATAATCTGAAGGTCATCAAGTGTCTGGGGGTAAATAGGTAGCTAATGAATAAAAGTGTGCTCCATCGGATATCAGTAGTATAGTGTATAAAAAAATAAAAATCGACTGGTAAAGAATAATGTATACTAGGACCCAAAACAACTTAACTTGCAATCTTAACTTATGTTTAGAATAAAACGAGACAAAGTTACTTATAATAAGAACATGCAGCAATTGTACGGGTTGGTACCGACATAAATGTTATTGGTTGGGGAATAAAATAAAACGGTTTGGTGATATAAATTATAATGAGATATTAAAGGTAAAAAGCTGGTAACACTTTCAGCAATGAAAGGCTAAGAGACAGTATCTTCTGTCCCTTACTGCGTACCACTAATGCGGACTTTTGACTTTGGAATTTGACAGTGTAGATACCCATCTACACTGTCAAATTAGTAGTAAAATGACAGTTTGGATTCAGGAGTTTTTCCATTTTTCATACATTTCGGGGAAAGCGAGACAGAGTGAAGGTGTTAAGCGGCTTGCAAGTGTAGTCGTGTGTAGGTGTAAGCATGTATACTAACGCAGCGTGTGATGGAGCACGGCGGCCACGTGGCCGGTGAGCAGCGGCGCGTGGCGCGCGGCGGCGGCGGCGCACAGCGCGCGCAGCACGCCGCACAGCGCGCGCAGCACACCCAGCTGGGTGCTGCGGGAACTCAGCGGGTACGACGCCGAGCAGTGGCTCAGGAACACCTCCAGGTATTTCTCTGTTACATTGTTTTATTTGTTTA
>SJJU01007918.1:0-23714 GCA_012932125.1 Conopomorpha cramerella
TGCGGACCGATGCTAAAGAGGCCCATCTCCCCCATTGTGGTTTTCATTTTGGAGTGTTCCTTCTCCTAGACGGGTTGCAGACCAATGCTAAGGATACCCATCGCCCCCAGACCTTTGTTAACTGTATTTTTTTATTGATTGTAAATGTGTAGGTATGTCTTGTTGGCTTACCAAAAAAAAACCTATCCAATTTTCAATCGTGTGACTTAATAAGTAGGTATTTTATCTATTTACCTAACGGCCCGATTATCTTTGGCTTTGGAAGTTCAGTTCGCGATTAGCTCTTCTCTCAATTTAGGATATGGGCCAATATACAAAACTAGGTGATCATTTGTATATTGGCCGGGCATGTACATGATTTACAGCACCGTTTGTGTGTTTATAGACACGTTACAGTTACCTACGTGTGTGAACAATCGAGTACCTAGAACCCCGAACAAAGCAGTGAGCGGCGCTGAGGATGGCCCTGGTGGTGAGGATGCTGCCACCGCACCATTGGGTGTAGGTGGAGGAGAGGCCGCGCTGGTTGAAGAGCAAGCCCGCGATGCCGGGGTACTGGCTGATGGTGGTTACCGACCCGCCCACGATGCGCTGCGGCACATAGTACTGCTGCTCGAGGGTGGCCTTGCCTGATGGAACCAAGATTTCACTTAGTCAAGTAGAGTTAACATCACTCAGAGCTGTTGCACAAAAAAAATATATTCTACAATAGTGTTGACTCAACCGTTACGTTTACATTACTGGTCAGTGCCAAAAAGCAGAGACATGGACGGTAAACACCATCAGACATTAGTCGGAGACCATATTATGAAGCATTTGAACGTAACGTAACGCTCATATGGTGAAGGACAACATCGTGATGAAACCCGCACACCGCAAGTTGTGTGAACCCTATAACGGCGATGGGCTTACTCCCTATCACGTTGGGTTAAATGCTTGGTAAACTGTGGGCATTTGTTTAGAAAGTGCCTCTGCCTACCCCGCTTTGGGATTAAAAGCCGTGAAGTGTATTGAATGTAACAGGAATCCAGGACTCACCGCTTGCAACGGCGACGAATAAAGCCAACGCTAGCACCACGATACTCTTCATTGTCACTAACTTAATTGTATAACGACTCCATTACTATTTATATTAAAACTATCAAAGACAGATGATTCGATAGTACGTAAAATAAGTTCGATAAGATAATTTTTGGGATAACCATTTTTTTATCACTGAGCATGTGAGGATGGATGTGCAGCAGAGTGAAAGTCTCGGTCTGAGTATTGAGAACAGAATGGAATGGAATAATTTATTTACAAAACTTATCTTATTATGTACAAAAAAGTCGAATGCTATATACATAGGTAGGTAGTTACAGCTAGGTTACAGTAGACAGCTATTGCGCTGCGTGCATGTGTGCGAGACGATCGACGATCACGCGGTCGCGGCGCGCGTTATATAAATATTGGTGTGCTCGCGCGACTCATTCCTTGTTGGACGCCCTCCCCCCATAGCTCACCCGATGGAGGTTGTCGGTGAACGTGGCGAAGACGCAGGCGCTGATCGTCTCGCGCAACACTCGCCAACCGCCGAAACTGAAGCTTCTCGACCAGGAGGTCGAGTGGACCCCGACTGCCAAGTACCTTGGTGTCTCACTCAACCGCTCCCTAAGGATGGCTCAACACGCCCGCAAAGTCATCGGCCAGACACGCGGCGCCCGCGCCTTGCTTCGCGCACGAAGTTGGGGGTGTACAAGTCGTACATCCGGACCCGCCTCACGTACGCCGCCCCGGCATGGTATCCGCTTCTTAATCCCAAAGCGGGGTAGGCAGAGGCACTTGCTTATTAAGCAAATGCCCACGGTTCACCACGCGTATTTAACCCAACGTGACAGGGGGTGAGCCCATCGCCGTTAGAGGGTTCACACACCTTGTGGTGTGCGGGTTTCATCACAATGTTGTCCTTCACCGTACGAGCGTTGCGTTGCGTACATAGGCTCTGAAAAAGAGCCCCATTGGTACACGTCCAGTAGCCGGACTCAAACCCGCGACCTCCCGGTCACAAGTCAAGTATCCTACCAACTGGACCACAAAGAAGGAAGACGCAGGCGCTGATCGTACCAAAAGGTCGAGTGAACCCCGACTGCCAAGTACCTGGGTGTCACACTCGACCGCTCCCTGAGGGTGGCTCAACACGCCCGCAACGTCGTCGACCAGACACGCGCCGCCCGCGCCTTGCTCCGTCCAGTGCTGAAGTCAAGACTCCCTCTGCGCACGAAGGTGGGGGTGTACAAGTAGTGGATGTACGACCCACCCGCCTCTTAATTTTAATTACCTCTTAATAATATTCGTGTAGATTTAACAATCTAAGGGCGTGCCACTGTCATGTAGCTTAGTTGTCCTGTCAAGTCCTGTGCCTTGATTCGCAATCAGAACTTCGAAGCCTCAGCCGGTATACTCACTTTTAGGGTCTCTATAGGTACCATACATACATAAGATTCACGCCTGTCTCCCAGAGGGGTAGGCAGAGATCACAGATCTCCTTTTGTCACGGTCCAGATACCCTTTCGCTTCATCTACAATCATACATGATCTCTGGTTTCGAGTACTTTTCACGTCCCCTCCCGCCAAAACATCGCCAACCGG
Organism: Conopomorpha cramerella; assembly: GCA_012932125.1. NCBI lineage: Eukaryota > Metazoa > Arthropoda > Insecta > Lepidoptera > Gracillariidae > Conopomorpha > Conopomorpha cramerella. Next base: position 2,629 of record SJJU01007918.1, read on the forward strand.
TCGATGTACATATGGCCTTCTGGGGCGATCTCTACTCACTCGGCGCCGCACGTCTCCCAGTATTTTTTTTTTTGTTAATCGAATTTCGTCCATCCTCTCTATATGCCCAAACCACCGAAGCATGCCCTTATCAGTCTTGGTAACTACATCTTCTTTCAAACCGCAACTTTCTCTTATCACACTATTCCTTATTCTGCCACTGAATGTCACGCCTTTGCTCCGCAATGACCGTATTTCTGCGGCATTGACTTTGCTTCTACTGCCATACCCAACTTTTACTCCCGTACATTAAGGTTGGCTGTTCATGACAGCCAATCTTGCCTTTTGCGACATGAATTGGCTCTCCATAACATTGCGATGGGCACCATATCACACTCTTCACTCTCAGTCATCTTTACCTCTTATTTATCTTTAGAAAACTTTCCATTACTTGTAAATAGAGATCCCAAATATACAAACTCATCCACTTGTTCAACTTTCTCATCGTCAATCTCACAAACTGTCCTTTCTTATTTTCGACTACGAACGGTAGGTCCGTTAGGTACTTTAGTCTTGCTAGCATTCACTTTAATTCCTGTCTCTTTCAATTTTTCATACAATTCATCATCTGCTGTCATGCATCTACATCATGTGCAAGATGAGCTTGATCGTCAGCATTTAAAAGACATTTGACGATTAATCCACCCAAATCCACACCCCATTCTCGTCCTAACAGATCTTCCAAACAACTGACCATGAACATATTGAACAGCCGTGGTGACGCTACGCTACGCCCTGCCTGATACCTTTATGGATGCCAAACCGGTGTGAGAAGCATTCACCTTTAACCCTGACACAGGCACTGGTACCATCATAAAGGGATTTCAAAGCCCGTATCAAGGTTCTGTCCAACCTGAACCGAGACAGCAGCAAGGTCCACAACTCATCCCCGGATACCCAATCGTAAGCCTTGTCTAAGTCCATGACAGCACAGAAAACCTTTTGGTTATGAGCCAAAAACTTCTCCGCCACCTGGCGCAAAAAGAACATTTGGTCAGTGCATCCCATTCCAAGAACTAGCTTAGACCTCCCAGATTTTTTCATGAGTCTCGCTTATTACTCTTCAATCAGCACTTTTGCATAAATTTTGCCATCGATAGGTACTGAATAGTCTGATACCTCGGTAATGTTTTCACTCCTTCTGTGCTAGGTACTGTCTAGGTAGGTATACTAGACACCGACGCAATAATCCTTACGATGAAGCAAACTGTGTGTAAACCCTATAAGTAATCTAATAGTCTATAAAGCAATGAATCCGTCAGTAATTATGGTGAATTACGGTAATTGATTGCTTATCAAATGCTTCTACGTACTCCGCTGAGATTGCAGATTAAAAATCGTGAGTACCTATGTATCTGTTTGTTTCCTTAATACGTAAATCAAAATAAGTAAATGAGGTAAGTAGAAATAAATATCTAACATCATCAAAACTTCGTCGCGTTTTATCGTTCATTGCCGCGTGTGCCAGCAATGGACAGAAAATGACACTTTATCTATTGTGCGTGTATAAGGGGCCCGAGCAATGAGCAATCTTATTGGGTTGCAAAAGTTGATGGACTGGCGGTTTCCCACCAAAGACGCGATAGTATAAGTTGTTTATATTGACGAGCCCAACTAAGACCATTGCTCGGGTCCATTTATACGCGGAATACCAATATTAGTAAAGGTAAACTTGGGACTGGTGGTATCTAAGTACTTATCCAGTGTCATGATGTTAGTTCCCAATGAACTCTTCACCAAGGCTACCGATATTCACAAAAGTTGGCATTTATATCTAATTTCGTCCAATTTGAGAGATAGGATAGTTTATATTTCGTGACATCCACTGCTAGGTACAGGCCACCCTGGAGGATTAACTAATTTTATATTCATATTAATAGTGAAGACAGGACAACATCTGTCGAGTCCACTAGTCTACTTATAAGTAGGTAGCTACGAGTGTTGGGTAATCTTGCAATAGGTATCTATCTAGTTCTGAGCGTCTGTAGCCCAGAGGCGGGGTTGGCTTCGAGGACGATCCGGTGAAATGCAATCCTTGTTATTCGTTCCCCGCGTTTCTTTTGGACGTATCGGTCCACAAGTTGGCGACGCGACGCGAGCTCCACAGGATGACCCGGCGACATTTTGGTGATGACGAGATGTCACCTGTGGACCACCAGCGGATGCCGACAACGTGTGGACGCCATGCGACGAGGCGAAACGGGTGCCGACTGGCTTCATTTCAGCGAGGGGTTCACCCCTATCACGCTGCCTCTACGAGAAGGAGCGTAGGTTTAATTCACGTAGGTATCTGTCCAGAATAGGCACATCAGCTTTACCTAAAAAATAAATACACTTTACGCCTTTAATCCCAAAGAGGGGTAGGCAGAGGCACTTGCTAAAGCAAATACCCACGGTTCACCAAGCGTATTTAACCCAACGTGACAGGGGTGAGCCCATCGCCGTTAGAGGGTTCACACACCTTGTGGTGTGCGGGTTTCATCACGATGTTGTCCTTCACCGTATGAACGTTGCGTTGCGTACATAGGCTCTGAAAAAGAGTCCCATTGGTACACGTCCAGTAGCCGGACTCGAACCCGGGACCTCCCGGTTACAAGTCATGGGTCCGACCAACTGGACCACAGACGCTCTACCTAATTGTATTTTTATTGAGGTAAAGCAATTAATGTGTTATGTAGGTATGCAGATGTTTATCTACTGTGTAGGTAGAGTGTTTAAAAGCAGATAATTAGGTTTGACGACAAGACGTAATTAGGTAGGTAGGTATTAATTTTAAACACTTGGGAAAGTACCATTCATGTAATAATAATAATACCTATAATGATGAAATTATACTTATGGTTAGATACCATACTAAACTACTTGCCTGGAATACTTACATTAGGTGCACTATACATGGACCTACCTATGTATATCGAATGGATAAGTAAGCACTGTTACGCAGTTGGTTGTGATGACATTGGTAGATTAATGCTCCTCAACATAAAAGAAACTGTCATCCCCGTCCTCAAGTGCATCATTAACTTTTCTCTGTCATCTTCCACCTACCCTGATATCTGGCGTAAATTCGTGTTATTCCTCTCCCCAAAATTAGTCACCCAACTCTTCTTAAGCATCATAAGTAATACTCCCTCCCGGATTTAAAAACTTCCTCCCAGAGAAAACTAAAAAATATCTCTAGTTAACCCCCTCCTGCTTCCCATTATTGACTATGCTGATGTGTTTCCTAGATCTTACTGAGGAACTCCTCAATAAACTGGATCGTCTTCTCAATACTGGCATCAGATTCATATATTGTTTGAGGAAATATGACCACATTTCATCGTACGAGTGCGGGAACGTAGAAAGGTCCGAATCCTCTGTCTTCTCTGTAGTATATTATTTGACCCTCAAACCCCTCACTATCTTAAGGCCTCATTTTCTTTCGTGGCAACTAATCATTCCCGCAATCTACGTTCCTCTAGCAACCTTCTACTTAACGTCCCCCTTTACATTTTTTTAAATAAGGGCTGATAAATAAATTAATTTAATGTCAGCTATCATTATCGTCAGTCACATGACTTCCTCTGTTGGTCGAAGGCCTCCCGTAATGATGTCCATGATAATTTTTAGGGGGAAGTGCCAATTATCGCCACGCTTGGCAGGGTGTGATTACAGTGGTGTTGCGGTTTAATTCACAGAGAGCGCCCTACTACTGCCCGTCCGTTCCCTCCGTGGCCTCCCTCAGTTCCCCACGACAGGAAACCTTGGGCTGGGGGTGGCTGGAGTATATACATATGTATTCTATTCGCCACACCACAAGACTATTTTAATTTTTATTTAATGCTAATTTAACGTCAGCAAGCAACGTAATTATTTATAAAGAAAAGCTCTTTCTGAAAAGTTAATTAAATTGGGAAATACCCAGCTATCAGATAACTGTATGTAGCTTAACATAATATTATTGCCTATGTATCATTATCGCACAGGTATATGTATATCTATGCTTAATTAATATGAGTCACGTCTACTGTATCATCAAGGCGTATGCATTGACAAATACCTGCTTGTTACCTTGCATGAGAGATGTTTCCAACAAATTTACGTGTTATAAGTAAACTGGGTTCAAGAGATTCGTATGCAAACTAACTACAAACATAATGAGGCATATTAAATCTTATTTTCCACTATGACATAGAGGTCATTATCTGTTTCTGCGTCGATTATCAATTACCGATCAATACAATTCAATTAAAAAATGGCTCGTATATTCAGCGTCAGAGTCGGCAATTCTGCCAGAAACCACACCTCAATCGAACAGTTGAAAAAACTTGAGATAAAAATCCGAAAAATTATAACTTTTCAAATGAAGAAGTATCGTACAAAACTATATAGAATACTGATAAACAATTAGTGTTGATAATAATAATAAATAAATATTTTACAATCATCCCATGTTAAGTAGCTAAAGCACTTGTGTTATGGAAATTAGATAACGAAATATACTTACTTAAATACTTTTTTTTTCTTTTAAATACATACTTATATAAATAAAACACCCAGACACGTCCAACAAGTACTTAAAAGCTCATCACCTAAATACCTGTCAGCGGTGGGAATCGAACCCAAGACCCTATGGAGCAGAGGCAGACATGCTGACCACTACACCAACGGGCCCGTTCATGTCAATCAGAATATTGATTGAAGTTGTTGCAAGAAGTTTCGGTCAAAGAGAAGTGTTTTGGGGTCATTGACGATCAAAATAGAACACCTTTTGATTAAACTAAATTAAAAATTCCTGACATAAATAAAATGTTAAATAGGCCCAGTTGAATATCAACATAGACCAGGTTTTCCGTATTTAGCTTACAGCGCAGAGCTGGACATAGGGAAATGTCGGTAAGGCCTATTAGACTAGTATGACGGTGGCTAATTTGCGAAGCGACGGCGCTAGTGGTGGAAACTGCATATCTACGCTTAACTTTTTATACATGAAACCTTTTCTAAGTTTTATAAATTAGGTAAGTACTTTATCCATAAGAAATAGCGTTGTTCAACTGTTAGGAACTGCGACTCCTTCCTTATACAGATGCAGTGAGTCAACTCAAAATAAACGCTTTATAAAAAAAATGGTATAAAAAAAACACCACGAGAGTCCGGAGACGATCATATAATAAAGTTAGTTCAATCTCTTCCTTTCCAACGATCTTTGAAGATTGTATTTACTAGAAAACTTCTCATTTTACGCTACCTATAGGAAACTCACTCGCGAAGAGAACACGCAAAGCTGAATACAGATGGCGCTTCTCACGCTCGTCTCGTGAATCAATGAAAGTGAGGCAGTCTGTCAAATGATCTTGTAGAGACCAAGGACTTTGTAGAGACAATCCAATAAAGCTGTTTTGGGCGAAGCGATACTAGCGCCATTACTTCATAAGTTTCCTACGACGTAAAAACAAAACAAACTAGACTAAGTTTGTCATAGGTTTTGAAGGTAATAGAAATAAAATACTCATTTTTCTTTTATAAATACTTGTAATTTATAGTTCAAATGTAAGTTAGCAGTACAATTAAAATTCAGAGAATATTTTGTCAATTTCATTATCAAAAGAAACATCAATGCATTATTTTCTACACTTTATCTTTTATTAAAAGAATACATCGCTATAGGAACATGTGCTTACCAAAGGGATGAAAACCTCCGATGTTGCCATAACTCACATCAAAATGTTACGGTGTAATATGACATTCCGCATATTCACCCCCATTTACATAATAACTGTGTTACCAGCTTCACTAAACTTATAAAATTGTGAACATATTGTATTATAAATGCATTAATTGTATTGTTTTAAGATTCTAATGACTTATTAAAACTATTTTGGACAATGTTACAAAGTAAATACAAATTGATAGAGTGTAGAAAATTTTTAAATAAACTTACGGAACTGATTTAAAACCAACGAAACACGCTTGTACCAATGAGGAAGACACCAGGCACAATATCCCAGGAGGCATATTGCTCAGCAACAGCCCGGTGTGGCCAGCTGTCTTGTCCATTGCCTAATTTATACGTCCAGGGGCCCAAGACTACTCTAAACCCTCGTTGTTGCATCGCTATGGCGTGACGTAGCCTCAAATGATGTGCATTGCCGATTTCTTTACTATAATTTCACTGTAATGCGAAGTACAACAGCGATGCACATCGTTTTCCGCTACGAAGCTATAGCGATACAATTACCAGAGTGTAGAGGACTTGGCCCCAAGATGTTGGACTTATACCTCTAATATAGACTAGAGAGTCAACCTACGTGTGATCGACCTCGATAATGTTACGAGTGATTATTGCAACGATGAGATTCCAACTGAACTCAAATTATTTCATGCAGCCCCTTGAGCTTTTATAGCGCTTTTTTTTTCGTTCAAATTCAAGGGAGTGTACAAAAAAATTCGACAATTCATAATATAATCAGCTGACATCCCATCATGGCGCGAATAACAATAATTACATGGTATTAATGTTTGAGATTATTTTGAATATACATACTAAGTGATTTTTATATACCACACGAATGAATATAGCAGTCTTTGTCTTACAAATTATGTAGCTTTGAGCGGCGTGTTTCGTCGGTTTTAAAGGGCCTTATAACAGGACCCGAAAGCGATAGACAATAATCATTTACAAAGTAATCAATAAGAAATAACCATTATAATACTTTACGACATAAATAATAACACTTCTTAAACAATTTAACTTGTTTTTTTTTTCTTTGACTTACGTTACCTTAGCGCTAGTTTTGACTATACTAAATAGTACAAACAAGACTACAATAATGTACATTAACCCTAATATGACATAATGTAAAAGGCGGTAGGTTGACAACTTACGGACTCAGTGACATAGCGCACGGAGAATGATACACGGGGCACAAACTAATTCTACCTAAAGCTAGAACACACACCGCGAGTAGCGACCACGCCCCAGCCCCACCTTCCCACGCAAATCACATCGCTTACTTGATTGACAATTTATTGCTAAAATTTTCGCCACTGGGTACAGACGTCATTGTCCACATCTCACAACAAACACTCGCCCACTCACACAATGGTGGCATTGAACTAGCGTAACATAATAATGGATAAAATGATCAGTCTTAAACAATTCATTATTATTATAATAGTTCTGCAATCGAGCCGAATCATATCAACAGATTGGGCGTTTGACCGGATTTCTCTTAAGCTTGCACACACTTTATCACTGAGTCAAAATATAAACAAGTATAATAATAGTTGCTTACAGTAAAATTTACAAAAAAAAAAAAGAAAGCACAAGACGTATCCAACAAATATTAAGTGTTGTTTTTTTTTTTTTCAATCACTGGAACACATATGTATTGGACACCTGCTCAGTAGAATTAATCATGTGGGATTCAACCCATAGATATTCTCACAAGACACATGCCATACCGTAATGGTAAAAATAAAAACAAAAAAAAATGCAAATTCGGGGAAACCTATACATACAGAAAAGCATTATAATCCGTGTAAATCCTAACTTCAATATAACGATTACACATAATTGTTAGTATCCAATACAATGTCTTGAGATAAAACTGACATGCCAACAGATGTCTAAGATCCGAATACATAGTAACACACTAATTTAGCTTTTGCATACATTATTTTGTATTTAGTAACTTACATTTCTGCAATGCAAAATTATGCTATTAAATTTTTTTATTGGATATATTTTTAAACAACTTGTGTGAATTACACAATGATAATAGACAACATATTTGTTGTAACACAAAATAAAAACAATTCTGTCTACATGGAATGCTCTATTTAATAAAAGCTCTCAATATTTTACTACAAGCGTCCAATACTTAATTGTAAAGAGCTTGTCTTGAACCATAGAGCCTTTCTAACCAGATAGAAGTCTAATGTCTAATCAATCACCGCATTAAAATGATTTTATTTAATATAAACTTGTCAAAATGATACATCCTAGTAATAATCATAATGTCAGAATTATTAATGTTGTATTGAATAACAAACACAATGACTATAATATCAAAAACCTGTGTGTGACGCGTCTTTTGTAGTCAATATCTCTTACCTCACTCACATGGTGCCATCTATGCCATACTCAGCAAACACTTCCCAACTATTTCTAAAACCCTTAACTCAGATTTATTTTAGGTAGGTACTTTAAATTTAATTATCACAATCCTAATTCATCTAACATCCGACTTACATAACTTCAAATTGCTTTGTTCTTTGATTTGGCTTGTACAACTTGCCCGTTTATTGCATGCATTAAAAATACACAAGTATCAATGATAGCAACGCCTGCCTAACCCATAACGGTTTGACAGGCGTGAATAGAAGTAAAAGTATTAGTTGATACTTAATATTGTAATGATGGCCGACACAAAATAGCTCAACTATATGTTTCAGTTATATAAGTATCAAGAGAACAAAACAAAGCAAACTATGTGCAAGTTCCCTCACATTGTGGCTTATTGGCACACGGCACGGCCACCTCCCGCGACCGCTCCTGTCTTGCGCAACTTACACTCCGAGACTACGAATTCGACACGTTACAAAATAAAACATCGCAGACTTATCGATTCGTCACTTTGGAAAATACAATTAAAAAAGTAAAATTCTAAGAGTAGATTGGAGATCTCTCGGTGGGCACGAGTGTGCATCACGTGTGTTTGACGACGATGACGCCGGGTCGCGGCGGTGGCGGCGGCGGCGGAGGCTTCTTGGTGAGCGCCAGTGGCGTATCCGGCGCCTCGCCAAACAAGTGGTCTCCCTCCAGGTGCCGGATGGCCTCCACAATAGTCTCGAGGTTCTGGCGGCTAGTGCTGGCCAAGTAGACGCGCGGCGGCGCCCCAGTCGCACCAGCCTCGCCCAACACCTCCACCTCGACTCGCGGCTCGGCCTTGATGGCGGCCTCTAGCAGTGGCGCCGGCGGCGGCGGTGGCGAGGGCTCGACGGCGACGGCGGGCAGCGGGGCGGGGGCGGGCGCCGGCACGGGCACGGGCACAGGCTCGGGCGCGGCCACGAGCACTGGCACAGGCGCGGGCTCGGGCGTGGGCGGCGGCAGAGTCGCGGGGTCGGGCTTCACGTCTCGCAACGCACGCAGCTGCTGTTCCAACAACGCCCGCAGCCTACGCTCCCGCTCGAGAGCGGCTCGCAACTCATCCCCATCCTTACCTGCAGGTTCTGGGGAGCGCACTACTGTGTCCTCTGTTGAATCTGGGATAATCGTCGACACGTGCGTCAGTATCTCGCTTTTCCGCTTTTTGAGAGGAATCTCGCCACCCTCATGTTGATTCAGTAGCCTTTTCAACTGGCAGTTCTGCGAGAGGAGCCTGGTTTTTTCTTGTTCCAAGGAATAAATATATTCAGCTGTCTGCTGTAATATTGCAGCCTGTAAAGAGAGAAATAACAAAAATAAGTAAGTTAATGTAAGGTAAGGATATCATTACTAGTTAGATACTACCAGAGGGGTACGCAGGGACAACCTTAAACTGCAACAATACTGTTACTCTTGCCTGATTCAACACCTCTTCATGCAGACAGGGTTTCAATACTTTTTACTTCCTCTTTGTTTAAGACTTCACCAATTTGGTTGATTATATTAATATATCCATTTACAACCAAATCATACACTTCTTTTTAAAATAATACTAGCTTTATTTCTTTCAAAACACAATATTAAAACTTTCAATGTCTATAACTGCAACAATATGCCTTCTATTTTTATTGCTTTACTGTGTTCAAGAAGGGTGCAATGTTAATAAGATGCAGATGAGCGCTAAAGGAATAATTATTTAGGGATATGCGAAAAAACAGGATTGTCACAATAGAAGTGAACTTTCAATCCATACAATCTACAGTTTCTGCCCACATCATTAGGCAATGAGAGTTTAAAATAAATAAAATATTTCTCAGATTAATGTTTTATTTCACATACCTTACTGAGTTTTTCACCTTCATGACGGGGCAAGAGTGTTCTCAATGCTTGAAACCCAGCATTGATACTCTGCATCCTCCGTCTTTCATTGCTGTTGGCAATTTCTCGCCTTATCCTTTTTTCAGCTTCCATGGTCTTGCCACCAGGCTTAGATTTATCAGAACTGCAAATGAAACAAATTGATATTGTTTACATACAAATAAATTTTTGTACAAAACAAAACATTTGAATGTATTACTATGACTATTTTACTGTTTGTTTACATATGCATACATTTTAAATAGTTACTGACAAATTAATACTGACTTCATGATGCTACACAAAGTTAAAATAGTCATGGAAATACAAACATCTTCCTAGAATTTGTTATTGATTATACCTACCCAGCTACACCACTAACAACATAAATAATATCAGTTGAAGGTATTAAATAACAACATTAGTAAACAATGCAATGTATTGCACATGTTGTGATGAAAGAAAGATTTTACAAAAAAAAAAGTCAAGAGGCCATAACAAACAAACACTATTTAGTGACAAAGGACAGATGTTTGGTTCTATTTCATGAGTATAAGAAGTTAGACATACCTATAAATGCAATTTGCACAAAATAATCATTAAAAAAATCGTAAAATAATGGACGTTATTACGTACAAACATCATGTAATGCGATAATATTGTAATGTAAAGCAATAGTCATGTGTTGCGTCTATCAATGCGGTAGGTCCAGGCGCCCATTACAACCATTGTCCAAACATGGCGGCTCAACAGCTGACTATGGACCGGTAGTACGGGGCGGGAACGGCGTCATATGACCGCAATTAGCAAGCATGGACGATTCAAAACAAATAAAAATGCACTAATAACAATTCTACAAACGTTTACTACAAAATTAATAGGTTATACAGCGAGGCAGGAGTCACATTCGGCAACCACGCCGGTTACACTCACCCAATAAAAGCGTGATCAGTTGCTTCTTCTTCGTACAAGTTGTAATCTTCTACTTCTAGTACACAGATGTCATTTCCGTGCATGGACATACTAATATTGATAGTATTACTCTTTTAGAACAAAGTACACATCGAATTGTGGGTAAATTACACTGGGAATTTGGCAAATTCCGACACACACCACAATGGCGGGAAATGACAATAATCCGAGTCAGGTGACGCTACACGTTTTTTGGACAGTAAAATCGATGAGTACACTGGCACTGTGTTTTTCTCAGCAAAGGCTGGGTCAATATCACTGAAAACACAACTTTTTCACTTGGAAATGTTAAAACACATGTAAAAACCGCAATTTATGGAGGGAGACATAGGAAACGCAACATCAATGCGTAGTACGACGCCATTTGCAATGAATTTAGTGTTGTGACCAAACTAAAGAGTGAAGTGAAAGAATGAACGAATGAAATGCTGTGTTGAGCTTCAGAGAATCGATTGCATCGGAATGTTTTTTAATGGTACAGATAGCACAGTATTATGAAATCTTAAAATAGGCAATCAAAATAATTTACTAATACATTTTAGTACTTATACCTACATAACAAAATCTAAATACGCATGTTAAATCAAATAAAAGTGTTCTCTCCACACCTACTAGATGTCGCTTATCGTATTTTATCACACAATGGGGAATTTTCAAACTCTAAAAGTTGTCGCTAGTAGGTGTCTGTCAGTTATATTTTAGTATGCTTTTTATTATTTGGGTAAGTTCTTCAAACTTCAGACACTTCCATAACATCTGAACTGACAATAAAAATAATAACTGTCACCTTTAGTACTGATTGTTTGAAGCTAATCAATTCGTTGACATTTGTCCTCCCTCCCTAATACAGCTAGCGCCATCTGTCATACCTAAGAGGACTTCAGTTGTAACAAATGCAGAACTCTGACTAGATGTAACATAAGGCGAATATACAGTATGTATACCTGAAGTAAATATTTTACCAAAATGTATTCGTTTAGGCATACATGTTTATCGAAATGGGTTAACTTTGTCGATTACAAAAAGATACACGAAGACACTGTGGGGAATTACCCGTGATGACCTTTATTTGACAGATTGATGTACCTATTACTGTCATTAATGCAATTATAGTATCTATGGATTTACTTCAATCCAGTAATTACAAAGAGGATTTGTAAATTGACTCAGCGCAAATTTTCATTACTGAGATAAAGTACCCAATGATTTAACGCTTTTTGTTATTATCGTATTGAAACAATGCAAAACGCTTTGCTTACTGTTAAGTACCTATCCTATATTTGATTATCGATGTTACAGATCCATTGTGTAAGTTCTTTTATGAGTATCTTTTAAGTGAACACAGTGGTTCTCAAGAAAGTGTTCTGTAGTTTGGTTTTTGGAAAGGTGTGTTTTAGCCTTAATATTTTAGGTACGAAAATCAAGATGATTGTTGGGTGCCTAATAATAATTCTTGTGCACCCAAAAAATATTATAATTAATTTGTGTTTGGTCTAAGGCTTAAATAAAGCGTCAATGATCATGGCTAGTCAGAATTGCACATTATTAAAAAGAATACTTGAACAATATATTTGACAGATTGACGGATTAATGAATGTTTTGGTTCGTGTCGTGTTCTTCGGAAGTTTCATCCCAAGTTCATTCCGTAACTGTGACCGTCTTATCTTCTGTGAATTGTGTGCAAATTGAAAGCTGAATGCAATATTTTTAAACTGCTAAAGTAGGTAGTGAATGAATAATTACATAGTAATTTCTTTTATATGATTGATACTCTGGTCAATGACTAAAAAGTTAACACCTGTTACGTCCTATTTATGAATTTGAACTAAGTTCTCGAAAGAAAAGATTACGATAGTTGTGGATAATATTTTCCTCAACGCATCGTTGACGGTGAGTGTCTTCCTATTATTTATATCTTTTACCCTTGTTTGGGTCTCCCTCTGTGTGATTTTTTTTTTCAGGTATTAACCAAAATACGTAATTATTTTATATTGCCGCCGAAAAAGTATGTAGCAGAACCTACTAAATTGAATAATGTACTCTTTTAGATTTTTTTATTATACGTAGAGAAATTAGTAACAAATCTTATTTTATTTTAAATCATTATTGCTTCTAACCCATTGACAAGGATATTTTATAGTATTTATAGACTTACCCATGGGTAAGACATTAGTCTAACACTATAGTCCCTTAAATAGGTAGGGTGCTAATATCCTTAGTAATCATTTCACATCAATTGACTGGAGATATCAGATATTTAACTTTCACCACCTATGTAATGTAAGAGCATGCATGATGTATCCCCGAAAAGGTATTTTTTATGTCCTTTTAAGATTAAGAAGTTATAGTATGTACCAAACTAAATGGGAACATAGTTGTGCATAAAACTAGTACAGTTGATCTTGAACCCACAACATCCTGTTTGCAAGACCAAGTATGTAGATAAGTAAACTAATGCATCCACTGCTCCACACACAATTATATATCTATACAGTGTTGGGCCTGAAACATAAGCAAAAAAAATCTAGTTTAGATTATTTTGAACACTTTAATAGTAATTGTGCGAAAGAGACAACATATGCTCATGACATGTCTTACTGAGTACTTCTTATTCTTTCAAAATATGGGTGAAAAACCATTATTGGTTCTAAGGCCCATTTTATAGTTTACAAATTTGTTAAAAACCTTTTTATCACCAATGTCTACTTTTTAAAATTACTTAAATTGTGTACAGACATTGTATTTTAAGTTTCTGACTGGGTAAATATTGTTCTCCAATAAGAATTTTAGCATTAGCTTCCGATGATACATTTAATTAATATCTAGTTTTTATATGAAATGTACATTATATTTAAAAATAATACACTAAGAAATGTCAGGGTCATTTTTGATAATACATATTTGTACTGATATACCTGGTGAAATACTTATATACTTTGTCCGAGGATTGATGCGAATGTTCTGCATCGCCTCAATCTATGGATTATTTGCTTGTCTGCACTGCATGTCCCAACACTTGTATGCTACCTGCAGGCCTAGCACGCGCGCCAAGAAATATATGACATAGGACAAATACGCACTCTGATTGGCTGCTATGTCACGCTTCGTGCGACTCAGCTAGTTTCAACAAATCGCAGCGGGTTATATGTCTTGTCACTTATTTCTTGGAGCGCTGTGCTAGGGGGCTGTATGAGGTCACAGATAACTCTGTGCGTGTGGGTGAATACTGGTCACAAGACATTAGAGAACACACACACTGTCGTCTCGAAAAGAAGAAGAAGACTTAAGTACTGTCAATTGCGTTGGAATGCCATTATAGCAGTGGCGTGCACACCATATAGGCAAAAAGACACTGCCTACCGTAGTATTGTAGCTTCCCGACCTAATAATACAGTTATTGCTAGATCTGTTTTTGTTGTACTCACGACAGAGGCTATGGAAGGTCCTGTGTTTTGTAGGTTACCGATATTTCGTAAAGACAATTTACCTATACATAGGCGTCAATCCTTGGAGATCACTGCCTACCTTGTATAACCAAAAAGTCTCCGGGGATGATGACAGATTTCACGATCAAATTTAATTTAGAGTTTAGAGTAGAGATTGCCCCTGGAATATTTCTGTGTTCTGCATACACACTTGGGATAGATATTAATGAATTTAAATATTTTTATTGGATATATCGGGGCGAAAATAATTAAAGATTAGTATCTTTGTTATAATCCTACTAATATGCGAAAGTTTGGATGGATGGATGTTTGGCCTTCTTTCACGCAGAAAGTACTGGACAGATTTTGATGAAACTTGGCAGTATTGTAGCTTATAAACTAGAATAACATAGGCTATAAAATTTGTGGATATGTTTTAAATTATTCACATTTTAGCATAAAAATTAAGGAATGGGAAAAAAATCGGTAACTTTATCGGTAGCGTTATATTCCTGCGTGCACCGGCTTAACCTGACAATATACGTTAAAACTATGTTCTAAGCAATCACAGGTTTTAAAAAGTTCTACAAAAAATCCGCGATAGTATATGCTTAACTTTTACAGTTAATCCGCAATAATCATCTATATATGTATGTATATAAAACAAAGACGGGTTTGTTACAAAACTTATAACTCAAGAACGATTCAACCGATTAGGAAGAAAATTGGTAGCTTAGAACCAGGAGAATAACATAGGATGCTTTTAGGACTTAGTGCAGTATAGAGGGTGCTATAGTTTGTATGTCATACTGAAACTACGCGAATGAAATCGCAGGACGTCCGCTAGTTTTAATATAAATGAAACATGAAAAAAAACAAAGTTATTCGCGAAGCTGTTTTGGCATGGGTGGATTTTTTTGCGGAACGAAGTTCGCTGGATCGGCTAGTATTTAAATACAATAAGAGATTTTAGGAAGTTTATGATATAATTCTTATTTGAAATTAATATTCTTATTCGAAACTTTATTGAGCACTAATAATGTAGTCATCACAAAAATTTAACGAGGCCAAGTTCTTTAAACAGCAAACGTAATGCATACTTTTTGTATAAAATTACAATAAAAAAAAATGCGCTCTCGGACATGACCTTTTATTTCTAGAGTGAATTATTTTACCCAGTGTATTATTGGTCGCTTCGGACCTGTTATTTCGCTGTTGTATTATCAATAAATGTTGGTTATTTGCGTTCAATTAGTTTGTAGTGGTAGCATTGATAAGGTTTCAGACTCCTCGCACGTAACATTTTAGTCTGCGATCGGCAGCGAGACGTGGATCGCGCCCGTGTTAATAAACCTCTAAAAATCGACTCTATCGTGCGCTATTAAAAGTGAATTTTGATTGACAAGGTCTTTAAAAAAACTATCATACATAATGTTCTGTGTACATTGTTGGACTGTGTTGTGATTGTTTGACGTAAAAAAATTCTCGGACGTGGTACCTATTTCCCATCGTATGACCCACGGTGAGTGTTTGAAAATATGTATAATTATAAAAAAATAGAAAGAAAAAAAGAACATTTCGATGGTCCCTATTAACAAAATCGGATCTACACAACAGAACATGTTGAGGAGAGAAGATAGTTTTGGATATTAAAACTAAACTACTTGTGGTACATACTTCAAATTTACAACAGCTTATAATCTTTGGTATCTTTACGTGATGTAATATTAAGTTTATAGATCTTAATATCGCCAATCTAACGGTGTAGAAAAGCTACGCACTACCGACTTTTTTAATTGGGACCATCGATTTATTGACAACAGTAGAAACACAAAAAACAAAACAAAATATAGTAACAAAATGTGTGCGTTTAATGTACTTTTGCCGAAGTCAAATGGCACCTAGCTCAGGATATGCTGGGGATCGCGCCCGCAGCGCTTATTTTCAATACACTTCACGCCTTTTAGTCCCAAAGCGGGGTAGGCAGAGGCACTTGCTAATCAAATACCAAGGGTATTCAACTCAATGTGACCAGGGTCTGAGACCATCGCCTTTATTGAGTGGTTGATTGGAGTTAAATACCTAAATATACGCATGTACGTCATCCATACTAGGTTGATTTACGCGAACGGTTTGCGTCTACTTTTATAGTGCGAACCGCCAGGATGTGGAATGACTTGCCGCAGTCTGTGTTTCTTGCGCAGTACAGTCTGAAGGTCTTCAAGTCACTGGGGTGCATAGGTACCTAATGAACAAGTGTGCTCCATCGTAGACCACATCGCTGCTTAACATCAGCAGGATGGTAGTCAAACGCTTCTTCATAGTGATAAAAAAGAAAAGAAAACATACACTCTAGCCGTTTTTTCCAAAAAGGGGGGACAGAAACTAAATGTAAGGCACCAAAATCTAAATATCCAGCAATTATTATAAATGCGAAAGTAAACATTTGTTACGCTTTCGTGCGGGAACTAATTAACCGATCGGAATGAAAATGTGAATAAATATTGTTGGAGGAGGAGTAATTAAGTAACATATAAATATCGTCTGTAGTCCTGTTGGTCGGATACTTGACTTGTAACCGGGAGGTCCCGGGTTCGAGTCCGGCTACTGGACGTGTACCAATGGGACTCTTTTTCAGAGCCTATGTTACGCAACGCAACGCTCGTACGGTGAAGGACAACATCGTGATGAAACCCGCACACCACAAGGTGTGTGAACCCTATAACGGCGATGGGCTACCCCCTGTCACGTTAGGTTAAATACGCTTGGTGAACCGTGGGCATTTGCTTTAGCAACTGCCTCTGCCTACCCCGCTTTGGGATTAAAAGGCGTGAAATGTCATTATTTTTTTAACATAAAGGAAGTATGTTGTTGATATGAGTGGTCCATTCTATTCTCGTAGGGCTCGGTGGGATCTACCCCACCGCTGGACAGATGTAAGTGTTATACTTAAGTACTTGTGTATGTTCTGGGTGTTATTATATAGCTATATATTAAAGAAGAAAAGAATATTGAGTTAAATTATATCGTTATCTATGTATCATATTTGTTAGAGGCATGTATGTGTTGTGTAATATACTTTATTTATTTATGTAATTATCACACAGATACAACACTCACCAATAAATCACGTTTCCACTGGACATGAAGAATATGAAATATTGCAAATATGTACTAGCAGTTATAATACATTGAGGATAGCTCTGATCGTATTAAATATAAATAAGTTCTTATACCCTATTGTTTTTAGCTAAATAGTCTATAAGTAAAATATACCGTGATATTTATTACACCACGGTCACCTACACCCAAACTAGGAAAAAACATAGTACTCCTGCAACATACACCCCATATATGACTGTACTAGTGATCAGAGATATAGTCATATAAGGGGCAACGATAAAGACCACGTAATGTAACAGAATGAGCTATAGAATCATTGTATATGAGCGACTATCTCAACGGAATGACAGTCGGGATTAACCGAAAGTAATGTAGGTAAGCTAGGAAGGTTATCAATCTTATGTTTCTAAAGCTAAAAGCTAAAAAAATTTTTAAACTACCACATCATGGGTAAACCTAAAGGTTTTTGGATAATGATAAATTAATAAATACCACACCCATCAAATGTCTTAGGGAGGATCCAACGGTAGCAGTATGTGGAATCTGTTTAGAAAGATTGCAATCAAGAATATATTTCACAAAAACTGAATTTATTCATAATTTATTCAAAATGATAAGTAATTGATACAGGCATGGGGAATTAGGTAGGCGACCAATCCAGAAGATTAGATTTGATTTAAATAAATTAGTTTTTTTAGACCTAAAGATTTTTGTAAAAATAATTAGGCACAAAATTGGTGGGGACGTAGCTTAGAACCAGGAGAACAACATAAGATGCTTTTTATCCCGTTCTTGTGGGACTTAGTGCAGTATAGATTGTATAACATACTAAAACTATGCGAATGAAATTGCGAATCCACTAGTAAAATATATTTAACGCTTTATTTTATTACCGAAAGCGCAATATCTCTAAATATTTTTGACTTGTCTACTGATATTATGATAGAAAATAAATTATCTGTACATATCTGCTCTTAAATATACACAGGCATTTAATGTCATCCTGTTTTATAACTTATCAGCCATTGGTTATCTGGGTTAAGTGAATGGCCTGTTTAGTATTCAAATTAAAACCCGACTTCAACGGGATCCCTTCTAAATATTTGTATTTACCGACTACGGCGGGCGGTAATAACGAGAAAATCTCTAAACCATTTATAATGCCGTGACAGCTAAATATATACTCTGTCAATTTCTGTCAAGAGCTGCAGAAGTAGGCTGAGTACAGGTTAAACCTGAACTAAGTTACAAACGGATCTGCAACATACTTGCAATATAATTTATCAATACAAAATTGATACACTTCACTTCACACCTTTTAATTCCAAAGCGTTGCGTACATAGGCTCTGAAAAAGAGCCCCATTGGTACACGTCCAGTAGCCGGACTCGAACCCATAAAAATCTAAATATATAAAAGGAAAAGCTGACTGAATGACTGACTGACTGACATATCAACGCACAGCCCAAACGGCTAAACGTAGGGACTTGAAATTTGGAATGGACGTAGCTTAGGTACTGTAGGGGTGCACTAAGAAAGGAATTCCCAAAATTACCACGGGAACGGGAATTAACGGAATAAAACGTTTGTATGAAAAATCTAAACCGCTCAAGGTAGACGCTTGAAATTTGGGTTGCAGGTACCTTAGTACACTTAAAGCTTAGGTGCAACAGGCTATTGTAAAATTCCCATGGAAACGGGAGTTATCGGGAAAAAACTTTTGTATGATAAACCGCTCAAGTTAGACGCTTGAAAAATAGAATGCAGGTACTAAACTACGCGAATAAAATCGCGGGGCGTCCACTAGTATATTATAGATACAGACGAATTGAGAACCTCCTCCTTTTTATTTAAAGTCGGTTAAAAAGATAGTGTATGGCAGTGGCGTGCACACCATATAGGCAAAAAGACACTAATAATAGAGTTATTGCTAGATCCTTTTTTGTACTCACGACATAGGCTAACGAAGGTCCTGTGTTTTGCGGGTGAGTAGATAGGTACCTTTTCTAGATATTTCGTAGACAAGTTACCTATACATAGGTGTCAATCCTTGGGGATGACTGCCTACCTTGCCGTAAAAACCAGTGCTCGTCACTGATATCATCATATCAGCTCACTAGGTAACCTGTGTTTCGTAAAGACAAGTTATCTATTCATAGGTGTCAATTCTTGGGGATTACTGCCTACCTTGTCGTAAAAGCCAGTGCACGCCACTGGTGTATGGTGGAACAAATGTTGTCTTTACGTAATGAATAGTTATATGTATAGAAAAATCAGGATGCATAGATGGTGAATATTCGCTCGTATGATTCCTCAATAAATTACCAACACTTTCACAGATTCAATACGCAAATCGACAGGCAGCGGTCACGTACTGTGGGGGCGCAAAGGAACAAAAGCTTCTTATTAATGGTATTAGCATGCATGGCGCACGGTGGTAAACACCAAGCATATATATACTTTCAGAGAGTACGCTTATATTTCCATCTCTATCGTTCAGTGCCGATACGAGCGGGATAGCTAGATAGAGCTATGAGTGAACGTGGCGGTGAGAGTCGGATTGCTTGTGGTATGTAGCTGTGTGGGGGCAAATACTTTGTTGTACAGTGCACGCATACTTACCACAGTGATTTGAGTGCATGTCGCATTTTATACTCCTTAAACAGCGGGAAGTACACAATCAAAATTATATAAAAGGAAAAGCTGACTGACTGACTGACATATCAACGCACAGCCCAAACGGCTAGACTTAGGCACTTAGTCTTGCTTGCACTTGCACGCAAATTTCATATGCGTATTCAGTAGGTCTGAGGGTCGGCTACTATCTATTTTTTATGCATCTACCAGTTGTATTTCTCCCAGTACACGGGGTGTAAAGGCAACTTATTATGGCAAAACAAATGTTTTCTGGGACAGCTAGTAAAAATATAAAAAGTAAAATGCATCAGAAACATGCATTTCTTCCTGGCATGTCGTAGGATCCCATAGTGGGCTGGAGATTTAGATTTATTCATACTATGCGTTTGCAACTTATATTTGAAGTCCTTATTAGGCTTAATGTGGCCGAAAGGCCCTCCTTAAGGTTCCTGAAAACATCGTAGGTGCAGGCAAGGTAAGGTGGACTGATGATATGCGCAAGATGACTAGCAGAAGCTGCATGCGAGAAGCCGAAAACAGATCACAGTGGCGTGCAATTCGAGTGGCCTATGTCCAGCAGTGGCCAAATATGAGCTGATGATGATGATGTGCAGCTTTTGGAATCCTCTCTGACTGTTTCTTCATTGTAAATGCTATGTATCTGATCGCGAATACAAATCTGTCTCCAAAGAAGGCGCCCGAGGCAGGCGTTATCAAGATTTTTCTAACGGTAAATGTTGCAAAATCATCTGTCATTTAGCTCGATCAATATGTATGTATATATCCGATCTTATCCGAATGTTTCCGAAATAGTTTAATCTAAATGCATATCGGAGTGCCGTTACAAAATTTGCAAATGCCCGAGTTGGAATGCGCTCCGTACAATGCTGGGATTCCCTGTAC
>SJJU01007920.1:0-17982 GCA_012932125.1 Conopomorpha cramerella
CCTGTATCAATGACTTATCACCACATTTTGAATAAATTATGAATGAATTCAGTTTTTGTAAAATATATTCTTGATTGCAATCTTCTAATATGTATATGATCCCTAGACACTTTTGATGTGTGTGTATTTAAATTTTTTTTGTAATTTTATTACTCAAGAACGAGCTCACCTATCCAAACAAAATAGGCTTTGTTCGGGCAGGCTTAATTTGCACAAAATCATTGATCAATTCAAATTCATTTGTGACATTTTTTGTAACAAATGAATTCAATAAACGGATCTTTTTGCTAATGCGGATTTTGCTGTCAAATTGAAACTATTTTTCAGGTGGGGTTGTGCTCTCTAAATGTTCAAAATGTTATTATTTCACTTTATATGTACGTAGCGTAGCACGTACCGGGCTGCTATTTAGGTACTTTATATTAAAATACCACCTCATCATTGAAGCATTATATCGGCGGCGGCGTCCTGGAGTGAAGTACCCTGACTACTACTGTTATAACCGATTTGTAGTAGTTAGTAAAAAAAAATAAGAATCCTGTCGCTGGTATAGACCAGACAGTTAATATACACACTGCGTGTAAAGTATATTCCATGGACTATCCCAAAGCTAGCTACAATAACAACCATTTGCTGGAAACTGATCGATTAGCGAGCTGGCTTGACTAACAACGAATTTCGATCAAAATGCCTTTGTCGGCAATGGTGTAGCCGCACATTCCAACATAAACCGAAGTAGATATAAGTACCTATCGTCGTTTTCTATGCGTGCCAGTGCACGTACATTGTGCCTCGAGTAATCTCAAATGACAAAGCGAAATATTTCGCTTAAGTACTTCTAATTTCCTATTTTTTTTTATCACTAAGAACCACCACCCTGTCTGATGTTAAGCAGCGATGTGGTCTACGACGGAGCACACTTGTTCATTAGGTACCTATTCACCCGCGACTTGAAGACCTTCATACTGTAATGCGCAGGAAACGCAGACTCCGGCAAGTCATTCCACATCCTGGCGGTTCGCACTATGAAAGTAGACTTAAAGCGTTTGGTTGGTGTAAATGGTAAATCCACCTGGTATGGATGACGTTTTGCCGTTCACCTGGTTGACTTATTGTAAAAGCGATATGTGATTTTTAATTCGGACAGTATACCAAAGAACACTTGAACTACGTGTACACCAATGCATAATAATCATTATAGGAATACTACATGTAAGTACCTACCTATGTATGTTTTAGAAAACACAGAAAAAATATCTTAATAGTAATAACAGAGGATAAGTCTGCGTAGCGTTGCCACCCGCCTGCACAGGCGTACCAGAACTCTGTATACCAGTGGCGTGCACACCATATAGGCAAAAAGACACTGCCTACCTTAGTATTTTGGTTACCCGACTTAATAATAGAGTTATTGCTGGATCCTTTTTTGTTGTACTCACGACATAAGCTAACGAAGGTCCTGTGTTTTGTAGGTGAGTAGATAGGTATGTACCTGTGTTTCGAAAAAACAAGTTGCCTACCTATACATAGGTGTGAATCCTTGGACATTACTGCCTACACTGTCGTAAAAGCCACTGCAGTATACGTAACAACGAGATACAATTATAAAGACCTCACCAACTACAGTATCATCAGCGTGGTCCGCCAGCACGCCACGTAACGTCCAGGGGTTGAGTAGAACGTCATCGTCCACCTTCATGACAGCGGGAGCCCGCGGACACTTGCGCAGGGCCCAGCGCAGCATGAGCGCTGTCTTCAGCGTCAGGTTCAGATAAGACTCTTCAAGATCGAACACCACCACGTCGTTGTACTTCAAGGCCTCTGCGTAGTTCGCTCTCTGGTATGTGAAGAAATACGTGTAATTTTAATAATATACGGTACGGTTAAGGACTGGACTAATAAGTTAACTCTTAATGGCTGGTTATCAGAATAAATATAAAAATATTGATAAACAAGGATCGTAAAATGTACAGACAGTGATCTAGAACTTCAAGGGTTAAGTTTCTGTCATACTTCCTTTTAATGCGATCGCATTTTACAATCCTTGTTGATAATCCAGCTATTGTAACAACGCCGGATGTGTTACGCTTCCACAGCACATTTCTGCGTTCGTACATCGAATGTAAACAAGAGGCAAAAACTGCACAGGTCTTTCAATCTCACGAACGATTACTGTTCATTACAGATTAGAGATCGTATAACATTGAAATGAAATATGTCTTTCACACGAAAGCTTCCCAGAGGGGTAGGCTATAATCACGGATCTCCACGTATCGCGGCTCAAAAGACACTCGCATGTGCAAAAACCAGATACAAAAGTTCGACTCACAAGTTGCTTTGTGTTGTCACTCTTGGTCCCGAAGCAGAAGTATGGCTTGAGCTTGGTGCCCCACGTCTCCCGGATTGTTGAGCGCCGAACGGCGTTCGCCGGCTCGCTGTTGACTAGCACCAGCACGGGAGTGTCACCACCAACCGAGCAGTGGGGCGCAGTAGGCTCGACCAACGTATTAATACTGAAAATAAATTATTACTTGTAGCTGTAAACCGCCAGGATGTGGAACGACTTGCCGGAGTCTGTTTTTCCTGCGCAGTACAGTATGAAGGTCTTTATGTCGCGGGTGAATAGGTACCTAATGAACAAGTGTGCTCCATCGTAGACCACATCGCTGCTTAATATCAGGCAGGATGGTGGTCAAACTCTTGTTCATAGTGATAAAAAAAATAAAGGCAGTTAAAAAATATTGTAAAAAATAAGTAGTAATTAAACAAAAATACAAGGTATTTAAAGTTATTGTCGTACATAAATAGGTACAGCACCTATTAAACCACAAATGCTTTTAATTCTGATGGCATATGCAGGCCATTGGCACTTTTTTTTTAAAATGCCATTCATCAAGCCATAGAGATATTAACGCAAAGTGATAGATTGGTGGGCCGGGCCTATCGTCGTTAGCAAAACTTTCAACTGCGGATTTTCTGACAATGTTTTTCTGTACGTAGGCTCGGAAAAAATACATATGACTAGCAGGTACCTACATCAGCAGGGTTGGACGCCTTTTTTTGACAGATTTTCCAACATTGTATAAATAAATTTCGTGTTCACCACATTACATACACAATAATTACCTGTCCAAGGCCAGGACTTTGTGGGTCAACGGTGTGTAAATTAATGGCCTCAGCCCTTAGGGCTCTCGACTATGGCAATGTCAGGGTCATGGTAGGTTCGGTCCGGAGGGACTACGTTTGACATGTAACTAACGATCCCCCCAAGACCTAGTTGCCCACTGGACAAGTCTTTTTTCATATACAATACCTACTACTTATGGACGTTATTTAAATTAAAATTTATTTTTCAAGAAGTGTTCATACAAGTTCACATGAACTTTAAACACGCCATATGCCGTGGTTCTGTTATAATATTTCAAACCCTGCGTATTAATAAGTAAAATGTCTTATCACTAGTAGTTCAAAAATACAGTATCTGCAGAGGTCCTAAAAAAATCTATCTAGCTAGGTACCTACTTATTAAAAGTTATGAAAGCTTCGTTGTACCATTCTCCCACATTAACTCCCGACCAGACCATAAACTCTGAGGATTGAACCATTCCGATGGGAAATGAACAAAAAAACGTTCACTTCACATGAAACAATGAACAAGTACGAAGATAAAATATTTTATTATCGATAGTTTCCACACAGAAAGTGACGGAACAATAATGTCATTCATACCACTTTATCGAAATATGTTATACCTACTTAAATTACATAATAATAAATTATCAATGTTACTCCCCGTGGACACGGGGCGTGCGTGGCGAGCGTGGGGAATAGACTCGAGCCGCCTGGTCTAATGACAACTGAAAACCCACCAGGTCCCGGTACCCCTATCAGTAAACTTACATTTTTATTTTACAATTACAATTCAACGTACATTGCGGCGATGATAAAACTGGGCCTGACATAAAGAAAAAAGAACCGACTTGAACCAGTAAAATTTGACATATTATATGTGGTTTTCTCATGGATGCCATTGTCGGAACTGAACTAAATTTATATTTCGCTTTCAAATAAAAAAAAACATCAAAATCGGTTCACCCAGGTGAAAGATAACAAACATAAAAAAAACAGACGAATTGAGAAGCTCCTCCTTTTTTGAAGTCAGTTAAAAAATAATAATGTCTCTCGACATATTGTATTTTAAATATTGAAAAGTAATTAATTACATTACAATATATAATTTTAATAAAAAAAATCCTATTGCTAACGAAATAGCCACCCGCATATTATTTTTTTAAATTCCCCGCGATTCAGTGGCTATTTCTTAATTACCTTGAACGAGATTAATACTAGACTAGTACCTATTGTTTGACTATGACCACGTGAAAATCTTTCTGCTCCGTTACGAATTACTCGGGGAATGCGAGAGTGATTAAATTTGAAAAAAAAATAACACTTCAAAGCCTTTTAATCCCAAATCGGGGTGGGGTTGTTAAGCAAGTATACAATTATATTCCCAAATTACTTTGAAGCATAGACGTAGAATCCCGCCGCTACGCTTACATTCATACGCGTACATTCTATTTCTATGCTTTGAAGTATAGTTATCTACTTACACATTATCTTCATTGATGTAACTGTTCAAACTCCTGCTGCGCCTCAAATATGCGAGGTCTGGCGATGAATCCACCCGCAGGGCCGAATGTAGCCCAGCCAGAAGTATTATCACCAGGAATAGCAGCAAGATGAGTGTCAGATAGCGGCGGCGACGGTTGCGTGGTAAACCTTAAAAAAACAGTTCGATACAAATGTTAATATTTTTTATTTGAAAAGGGCTTCATATTACAAATACACATTAGAAAAAAAGAAACGAAATTGTACTTAATTAATCGGGGAAATCGTAAAGGTCCTTTTGTTTTCTTGAATTTAACCGCGGTGACGTCTACCGGGTTGATCTAAACCAGGGTTACTCAAACCTATTACCCCCACGTACCCTTGTATAAGTTCTCAAACAATCGCAAACCCCTAATACAAGAAAAAAACTACCTGTAGATGAAAAAAAGCTTTTTAATTTCAAATAGAGTTGACAAATAGGTACAGTAAAAAAAGGAAAAATATTTAATTGGGTAGGTTGGGTTGTTTCGCGTCGCATTTTTAAACAGCTTTAATTAACAAGATTCAGCAACAAGTGATATTCTTGTGAATCGTGCACCTTTGACAGCCAATAAGCTACTACGTCGATCTTTCCGCGAACCCCCTATCGTCTAAAGGCGCACCACACTTTAAGAAACTCTGATCTAAACAATTCAAGGCACTCAGAGCTCTCATTTCACGGAGGATATTTGCCATAAATTGACATGTTGCCTCTGTAGGGTCCACGTACTATTTGGTCCGAGTTTTTCTTCCCCGAAAGACAGTTGCGTAGCGTACATAGATTTTACAAAGGGGCACTTGGACCTTTTTTTAAATATTTTTTCAAACAAGCGTCGGACAACCATACAGCCTGATTTCAAGCGTGGAGTGATGGAGCACACTTTTTTCAAGCATTTACTACGGAGGATGCATGACTTGTAGGTTTATAAACCCACAACTTCAGGTTGAAAATCAAGAGACCCGACAATTGATTAAGGTCGGCCTCCACTGCATATTATTATCTATGCCCGCATAAATCTCGGCACGGCAGGCCATTAGCACAATCAATGGGGAATTTCAAAACTCCAAAAAATTCTTATCTACATGTCGCTCTAGTAGGAGTCCAGGGTGACTTTAGTTTGCAGTTATATTTTAGTACGATATTTATTATTTGTATTAGTTATTCAAACTACAGACTTCTTCTAAAACTACTTGTGTAACATGTAAACAAACAATGAAAAAAAAATAGTATCTCTTCCAATAATCCTTGATTGAAGTTAGTCATTTCTTTGACATTTCCCCACCTAATACGGCTAGCGCCATCTGTTATGATTAAAAATACAAGGACCCTGAATTTTAGTTAGCTAGTTATTATACCTACATACTTCGTTAATGACAAACGAATAGTAAAGTATGTCCTTTCTACAGCAGACCGTGTTACTGAGGTAGGAATTTATCCTACCCTAACCTGTCCTATGTTAATTTCAACTGAGTGTCTACTTGTCTAGGGATGGGCGGGAGGCGCTTAGAAACCCACATATTTACCTATTAACAAAACATTGTTTAAAACGCAAAACTTAGAGCCTTAATTATAACCTGTATAAATAAACATGGAGAAAATAGTGCCAATGACATAGCTACAGTCACGTTTCAATACAAAACCTAAAAAAAACTCGGGTGATGATGTCACTGAGTAGTAGGTAAACAGCGCTGGCCCGTTGTCGCCTACAAAAATCTGAATGTTTATTCAGTAACTGTTGTCGATAAACCTCCCCCTGCGTCTGTACTTATTTAGATAGGTAGTGGTATTGGCATACCTACAAAGGTAGATGGGATTGTCAATAGCTCAGTGCACTACACGTGGCAATAAGTGACCACATTTTAGAGGTCGCGGAAAAGTCATTACGACCGACTTCTCGGATCTGTAGGGAAGGATCGTGTCCATCACGTCGGAATGAGAGCGTACGTGGCGTTTATGGAACTGTATGGCATGGAAATGACTAGAAATAATACAGATTGTCGGGCCTATAACCATAGT
Source organism: Conopomorpha cramerella (assembly GCA_012932125.1). Lineage (NCBI taxonomy): Eukaryota > Metazoa > Arthropoda > Insecta > Lepidoptera > Gracillariidae > Conopomorpha > Conopomorpha cramerella. The sequence goes on from SJJU01007920.1 coordinate 6,668, forward strand.
CGGTCGTTGGCTTTAGGTTATACACTCCATGCCTTTTTATAAAACCCCGGCGCAAAAAGAGGGGTGTTATAATTTTGATGTGTGTGTCTGTGGCATCATAACTCTCGAACGAATAAAGCTATAACAATAAAGTTTTATTTGTTTGAAAGCTGATTTGATCGAGCGTTTTCTAAGTTTGATCGGTATCGGTTCACCCTCTCAAAAGTTAGGGGGGTTGAAAGTGGGGATGAAAAATTTCACTACAGTAAATATGATGCCTAAATGGGGTATCAAATGAAGGGGCACAAGTATATCTAAAATACGTTTATTACTTAAATGCAAATTGGATATTTATTTCAAATAGCACGACATGAACAGTTGAAATTAAGTTTTTTTTTAATTTGCCATTTAACAGTTATCCCAAAGCGGGGTAGGCAAAGGCACTTGCTAATTAAATGACACACAGTTCCCCAGGGGTATTTAACCCGCAACGTCATAGGTGGTGGGTGGTGGGCCCATCGCCGCTATAGGGTTCACGCACCGTTGTGGTTGTGCGCGTTCCATCACGATGTTCTTCATCACCATAGGAACGTTGATTAGCGTACAATGGCTGTCGGTTTCAGAGCATATCACTGAAACAGACCGCCACAGCCGGTAACAAAAAAATAGTAAATTCAATTCAGAATTTATTGAATTTATTCCGCTGGACTATTTCAATTTAGAGATTTTTATTTTAATTAAGGAGTTTAACTGAAACTCTAATGGACAAAATATCCATGGTATGAAAAAGACGCGCATGAAATCGCGGGCGTGTCTACTAGTCGTCTGTAATCTTCTTGTAATATAAAAGTGAGCCGCGTTAGTTACACTATTTATAACTCAAGAACGGCTGAACCGATTTGATTGAAAATTGGTGGGGAGGTAGCTTAGAATCAGGAGACGAACATAGGAGACTTTCTATCCCGATCCTACGGGACGTGGCGCTATATAGAGGGTGTTATTATTTGTACGAAATACTGAACTACGCGAATGGAATCGCGGTGCGTCCACAAGTAATACCTATTACAAAGAGGAAATACCTACCTAATTGATGTTATATGGATTTTTGTAACGAATAAACATCAAAAAACTGAACGGATTACGATAATTATTCCACGTTATTAGAATGCAACATCATCCCCGAGTATCAATTGCTACATTTTGCGAAATTCCCAGGGGAACGGGGGAAAAAAAGCGAGTAACACCGCGCGACAAAGTATAGACTACTAATATTAAAAATGAGAAAGTAACTCTGTCTGTCTGTCTGTTACGCTTTCCCGCTTAAACCTCTCAACCGATTTTGATGAAATTAGGCACAGACAATCTTTAAAGCCTGAAAAAGGGCATAGGCTACTTTTTATCCCTATGTGGCGCGTCAGTAAATAGAGGGTGTTATAAGTTTGTATGAAATACTGCAACTACGCGAATGAAATCGCGGGGCGTCCACTAGTTAAATAATAAAGATTGGCCGAGGCCATTCACTTTATAACATGTTCATGTATGGGAAACCAAATATTTACTTATTGCTCTGCAAATAATATAACTGCAATAATATTGTTTAGAAAGGTCTCAAAGGCCTCCTCAGTTAGCGTGCCCCTGAGGGTTCTTGCGGCCATAAAGTTGTTTGTTCACAGAATGTGTATCTGGGCTCTGAAATAAATGTATCTACTTAGAGAAGCATGTAATAACATGACTTAGCCAGTACAACATTTTCAATACCGACGATGTTTTGAATAAAAATCACGTCACTTGAAGTAATATTTACACTTATAGTAACAAGTACATAATATACATAGAGAAAATATTTTATCATCTTTAAGAATAAAATATTTACTCAGCGTTATGTGTCAAGCACGTGTACGTTACATATTTATGTGACCCCGAATTTTAGCTCTCGAGTGTCGAGAGACATGTTACATGGTTTTATGAAAAGTGCATAATCGTTTTTTTATTTTAGAATTTGGGCCTCCTTCCATATCTGTCTGCGAAGTTTCGATGCCTTCTGCTTATTTAATTATTAGGCCGCGAGCTCACGGCAGAGTTTCGGTCAGTTTCTTTTACATAATAAATTTATTTACTTTCTTTAATTTTTTCAATTTAATTTACCGATTTAATTGTTCTACTATTATTAAAAAAAATCATGCATTAAATACTGAATGGGTTTTGAGAAACTGGGCGGCGATACAGATATAAACCTGGAATAGGACTTAAGGTGTATTTTATCCCTTATTTCGACAAATCGTCGGCCAATAATATGGTCTAGATCACACTAAGGTTGAACTTGTCGCAATAACTCTACCTCATTGATGTTTTATTGACACAGAGAGTGTTATCGAAACTGACATTACACCACTTTTGTTGCCGACTGTAAACTTTAGCGCTCAAAGTTCCAAGCGAGATCAATATGGGGAATATTCTTTGACGTTTTTCTGATATATTTTCGGGCGGAAAACTGTCATTACGGTGTCATACTTTCCAAACAAAGTTTGACAGTAATGACAGTTCTCCGCCCGAAAATCTGTCAGAAACGCGTTAAAGAAAATTCCCCATACGAGCTGCGTTATAAAAACTCGCTTATAGGAAAGGGACACCTACCTAATGACCTCAAATTTGCCTCCGATACAGCTATGCTGGTAGGTAATTTGGTTTAAGGTTGATTCATTCATTCAAGGTCTACCCGTGAACTCATGTCTACTTCGCTTTTTTTTTCAAAACGAAACAATCCTGTTATTGTACACAGATAGTTACGTAGTACATGAGTCATCTAGAACCTACCTAACTTTGTTACTCGGTACATAACATTAAGTTACGATACTATGATGACTAGGTACGAATGATGTATGGTGATCGTGTCAATTTTTGTTGTAGGTGGGTAGCCGTATTTACAATAGTGCAGAATGTGTGCTATCGGTACATACCTACATAGTAGGTATAGTTATTTACTGTAAGTAATAGTAACTACCTATCCTATTCTTGTACGAGTAGTGTTCGATTTTTTTTAATGAAAGAAATTCCTACAGGGCCTTATAATCTGCGTTATGTAGTAGGTAGGACTCCTACATTCCATCTAAGTATATAGCAGTGGCGTCCTCTGGCTTTTACGACAAGGTAGGCAGTAATCTCCAAGGAATGACACATATGTACAGGTAACTTGTCTTTACGAAACACAGTTACCTACCTATCTACTCACCCACAAAACACAGGGCCTTCGTTAGCCTATATCGTGAGTAGAACAAAAAAGGATCTAGCAATAACTCTATTATTAGGGCGATAGGTAATCAAAATACTAAGGTAGGCAGTGTCTTTTTGCCTATATGGTGTGCACGCCACTGGTATTATAGTCAAATACTGTATCAGGTAGCTCGATAAATACATAGGCACTTAGGTAGGTAGGTTGGATACAGTGGATAGGTGCAATAATTTAAATGTATTTCGTTAGGAACAGGTAACTGGGTAACATGCCACAATCACATGACAGAGATTTAATTAATAATAAGGACCGTAGGGCAAGTAGACGTAAGTGATACACCTACAATATGACGAAGTCGGTCACGCAACGCTAGAGGCCAGGCCGGCCACTGTATAGAGGCTGATAGGCACCTACCTAGTGGGTAAGTACAAGTAGGTAGGTAGCTAACTTTTTACACAAAATCCTACGGTGTCGCTAGGTATATAACTACACTTACCTATGAAGAAAGTGGGGAAAAGGTAACTTAATTCCAAGGTAGTAGGTAGGTACCTAGGTAAGTGGCTTAACACTAAACCAAACACTACAAACTAACTTATTAAACTAAGTAGGTACTAGTGGACGCCCTGCGTTTTCATTGGTGCAGTTTTAGTATAGTCTACTCAAATATACCTACTTCCACCAGGTTTTATAACTAAATCCTTACTTATATCACGTAAACATCATATAAGGAACCCCTATGCAGAATTTCATCTTTCTAGGGTTAAGGCTTTTGGCTGGGCTTTAATGACGAATGAATCACATACCGATTATATAGGTAGGTAGATGTAGATTAATAAATAAATATGTAAGTACCTACGTCAGCAACCTAGCTACCTATCTATTTAGGTAGCATTCTTAGGGACGAAGGAAATCATCGTGAGGAACAGTTCAGGAACTGCATAATTGACCGGTCAAGGGTGACCTCCGACCAGAGTACTTTTCAAAGTTGGCGGGATATTGTGAGTGGTATGTACCTTATTTGCGTTTTTACAATAGAAATATAGAACGTAGCGCGGGATTCTAAGGTTCAATAGTTGTTACATATCGACCGACCTACCATCGTAACCGTTGTGCTAAGCCATCAAAGCACACGCAGACTCCCACGGACTAACAGTAGGTATCAAAGCAAGAGAGCCGGCGTAACTACCTACAGAAACGCGAGTATATACCTACTGTACGATACCTATTAACGATATTTATGTCGAAGGTTTATTTGTGATTGTCTCTTTGGTAAGAACCTACGGCAAAACCAATAAAAACTTACCATTGAAACAAATGGACCTGCTGAATAGTTTTATCATATTCTTTCCGAATTGTAACACGTTATGCAACAGGTAGCTGGCGGACACAAACATTTCTGTCATCTATAGGTAATGCACAACACACTATTCCTGTAGGTAAGACATCATCCACCACCACATACTTTCAATTTACCAGCACATTATGTACAACTACCTACCTAGATGCATTATGTAGGTAATTATCTAATCGATTAATGATATCAACGCACTTGAGGAAACTGTAACAAGACACCACATTCACAATTTAATAAAGTATGTACAAATTAGGTACGTGCACAAAAATATCCAAAAACCACCAACTAATTTTATTAAACTACACACCAATGCAATGCAACAACAATGACATGAGACACAATTAAAAAAACGAGGGAACAAAGTATCACGCGCCGCTGTCGCCGCCAAACAGCAACATTTTAAACGTCAAGTCGACGTAACAGAAAAAAGTTTTGAGAGATACTGAATGGGCGGAGAGGACGAACGATGTAGGTGCGAATGGATCGGACGCCCGCCCGGCGTACGGTTAGGACGTTCGAAAGGTCAAACAGCGTGTGATAAACTGATTGAGTTGAACTAAAGTTTCACTGTAGGGTAATCGAGTGGTAGTGTGTAGGTAGTGTTTTTTATGTAAGTATGATAAACATACCTTCCTATCTGAGCTACTATTGAACATACAGCATAATGTACAGTGGTACAACTTCTGGCACAAAATTGATTGCACACGAAAGGCCATAAATGCTCAAAAATTAGGTATATAAAATGTTTATCAATTAGTGCGTCACTCGCCACAAATCCATTTGCATTGCATTGTAATGTAAATGTAAGTATGTTGTATTGTATACTACCTGGTTACTACCTACCATGTAGTTAGTTTGTCAAAAGAATATATGCGAATGAAGTGGTGGTGAACTGGTGAATTGGTCATAGTATTATCATTATCATAGACGTAGAATCCCGCCGCTATCATTATGATGGCGTATGAAGACAACATTGGTTGCAAAATAAGGTCGTAAAACTATGTACTTCCACAAAAAGATTCAGTATAAGATTACTCAAGTTTAGACTTTAATTGCATTTTACAAGTAGCCTTTTTGTAAATATTAAATAAATAAATAAAGAATGGCGTACAGCATATTTTGGAGTACCTAGTTAAGTTTACTCAGGAGTCGGGACCGATATTAATTTTTAAAAACTAAAATTAAAACTACGATTGATGAATACGTCCGAGCAGAAACTCATGCTCTTTAATATTGACCTTTAATCAACACTCTTATTCTAGAGAACGAGAATGCTGACTCTATGTATTCATGAGTTAACACTTATTATTCTACTTGGGGGTTGATACATACACACAACTACCTACCAAGAAAAACCCGCTGGCCACCAAAATGTTTTGTAACTTTTTTATACCAAATAATTTGTATACATATAGCTAGTAAGTAAGTACACGGATAATGATGGAGTGAAAACAGTTTATTCTATGTCACGTTTATTACAGAAAAATATATTTTAATATTCTTCGATAGATGGAGGAAAGGAACTCTTTTATTAAGTAGTATTTAGCCTTATTTAAAATTTTAAATTATTGTGCCAACGTTACCTACAACCTATAGCGCGACAAGGATTTTTTGGCGCATGAGTGCTGAATATTCAATGTGGTTTCTTGCTGTCATGTATTTCTCCCGTTATTGGTTGGTTACATAAATTATCAATTATAGTTTGTATTATTGTCGTCATATGGAGGAGCATTATCCATGACGATCCTATTGGCTTCATATGATGCTAAACGTTTAGCCAAACGCCACAAGATCCCTGTAGCACTGTGGCTTATTTTTGTCATATGGCAACCAGTTTTTTTTTTAACAGATTGTTTGGGGCTATGAGAACGGAGTGATTTGTCATTTGTCAAAGTTTAAACGCCTTTGAGGATTTCATTTTCCTGATATTACTAGATTTTTTACTATTACCGGGCTATAACTTGCAGTGGAATAGTCTAACGTATACTATAAAGCTCTTTCTTAGCTATGTAAATAAAAACTGCCGTAATGTCCAGTGCATCTTGCAGATTGTGGATTCTATGACCAAATCGGTAAGTGGTCAAATTTTGATTTGTTAACGAATTAAAGAACAAAACAGTCTTCCTTTAGTTGTTATTGTTATGTTTACGAAACCTTGATGTATTTTTCGTCTCCGCTTGCAGGTGCTATGATATTCGGGTTGTTGCCGTGTAGTTTTATGATTTACTCTTGACGCATCATTGATTTATTTTAGTTGCATTGCGAATCTTATCACCTGAAAATTGTTGTTGCTAATAGGTACCTACACACCTATGTTATTGAATTATCAGTATCAGCCTGTGATATGCATCGCAATAGTAAAGTGTAGTGTATTATCCATAGTATGAAACTCACTCTCCACTGATACACAACAATGGGTTTATGCAGCACTGCCACAGCATTCTAATATGTCCAGATATTATTAAAAGAGCAATAAATACATACAAACTTCCTTTTACTGTTAAAAAGTACTAAGAAGTTACTTCGTCCTTTGTCTAAGAATTGGTTAAGAGTTTGAAATTTATCAGTGTTTGATTGCAAAATATTTTATCAAGTTTCTACACAAGAAACCAAAAAATTACTTTTGAAACTACAAATACATATTTTACTTTTTAGTTGCAAATAAATAATTATGCTTTGTGCGAAATAATAACTGTGTGCGGATATTAATGGCATAGTGTTTGTACTATACATTTTTGGGTATTGGTTATAAAACTGGGTATGATTTTTTTGCGATTTGATAATTAATGGTATGGAACTTTTTGTATGTACATAAGTCAAATCTCAATTGGTAGGTTTTATAATATGTTAAACTGTTGTATAAATAAAATGCTCTGCGATTTTACATGCTAAGATTCATTATGTTGTACAAAGCTTAAAAATTCTATAATACAACTTAGCTTTCTTATGTCAACATTATATTGGTGTAATCTTTATCATTGATTTTGTATAAGTTTCAATTTTGTATGAAAAAGAAGTGTAGTATCAGCAAGCAAGTGGTCAGAATGCATACACACATTCAGATTCAGCAAATAAATAATGTACTTTTGGTATGAGACAGTAAATTTTCTTATGAAATTCATCATTGTTTGTGATTCTTTGAAAAATGAAATTTTGTCTCTTTCCAAAAGTTACTTACTTACTTACTTACTTATTGGTATATGGTATTAATGTTTTCATTATGAAACTGTTGTCTTTTAGAATACTGATTCTGTTTCCGCAACAGCTGTATGTTGACAATATTTTATATCTTCCCCTGAACATGATTCCATGAGAATTATTCATGACATATGTCATATGTACATAATATGTATGTATGTTGTCTGTGCCTCTGCCTGTTACCTGTATGATAGTAGTCATTATATAGTATGAAAGAAAGTTGCTTTGCGCTGTGTGTATGTGTAGATCTGTAAAACTAAGCAATGAATTTTTATGTGTTTTCTTTATTAGAATGAGTGATCCTTGAGGAGGTTTTATGTATAATACATACATATAAAACAAGGAAACACTATTAATAAGTTTATAAAATTTTGGCAAAACAATGTTTGCCGGGTTAGCTAGTTATCTAATTCCTAGTTGTGTTGCTAAATGGAAAACTTAAGAATGACAGAACCAATTTGTTAAATTAGAGAATAAAAAAATATGAAAATTGCACAGAAATTATACTAATTTGAAATCAATATTTAATGATAGGACAGGACTATCCACTAGTTAATCATAGGAATAGACTGAAGAGTGCTATTCATTGTCTACACACATATTTAAAGTTCATATGTGTATGTTTTGTTTTTCCATCCATTCATTATAGGTACTCCATAGAAATAAGATATTGACACAGGCAGAAATAAGTAACAACAATTATTTTCAGGTATCAGAGATCCTTAGCCAGTGATGGTAGTCACTATGATGACTTCAGAAGAATCCGATTCGCTGAGCACTGTACCATCCGATGGTCACCTAGAGGAGATGTCTGGTATGATCTTCTATTAATAAAATACATCCCACTAAAACCATTCTGTAAAAAAGCTAGCCAAGTCTCGATAGAGGTGCTTGCTCATCTCTAAAAAGTAATGAAATGTAGACAAAATCGTGCCAACTCTAAGGTTCCTTACTGCGATTTCTTCATTATTATAGTTAGTGTTGTGTGACTTGGCCGTTGAAGGGTACTCAAGGGCTCAGAACCAGGTGCTCCTTGTCAATATTATACCAATCTGTCGCCAGAACCGCTACCCATTGATGATGAAAATTTGCCAATTGGACAACATTGATTGAATAACAAATGAAAATTAAGGCTTGGCGGATATACATCCACTTCACACATTTAATCCCAAAGAAACATCTCATTAGTAGGCAAAGGCATAAGTTAATACCCACAGTTTTTACCAAGGATATAAGAAACTAAACCCAGGAAACCATGATACTCTAATGTAGGTATATTTTCCAAAAACACTTTGTTCCAAATTATCTGAAATTCAAAAATATTTATTGGAGAAATGTCAGATTTTCTTAATTGGCTTTATTTTATTTTGAGTACGGTCAATATGTTTGACTATTTTTTACTTTAGTACTGGTGTTTATCCTCTTTTCTGACTTTAGGTTCTTATGTGCCGGATGGATTTTAACTGTGGGGAACAGCAAGTCGTTGTTACAACTTACTTTTACTTACTTAACTCTAGTACGAAATGTATATTGAAATAGTAAGATAAGATGTTATAGTAATATTGTGTGCACTGTCATTGTTATGCGAAACAGGAACAACAATGGTTAATAGGTGCCTAATACCTAGAATATTTATCATTTTGTTTGTTCAGTTCCATAGCCTAATGATAGGTGATAGTGACTCAATATCCATTTGAAAGCTTGTGAATTTGTGATGAAACCCGAAATGTCTTAGGCATCAAGTTGGATTCATATTTTTTGTACCTAAAGATTCTAAAGATTGGAATGGGTTACAGGAAATATATCAGAAGACAGATTTTTTTGTTACTTAGCAAAATATAATCCTTCTGATAAACCCTTTCAATCCGTATGATAAAGCTACAGGTGATCGGTATGATAAAGCTACAGAATGAATTTTTTCTCATGTAGAGGGTTCTATTGCCGGTTCAAACATGTAATTATTAAAAAATCTACGAATGCAGATAAAATTGAAATTAAAATAATGTCTTCAGTAAAATGTTCTATCTACAATATTTTAGGTACTTTCCCTCCATGTGGCATGGCCGACTGGGATGCCCTGTATATGTAGGTACATGTTCAATTGGGTTCAAGTCAAGGACTGAGGGCTGGCCAGTCCATTATTGGGAACCCGATTTCATCCAGGTACTGCCGGTTCATTGCAGCTGAGTGTCGTGGGGCATTATCATGCATAAAATTTTCGATTCCATCTCTATCAGCAGTTACTGCGAGGTGATTATTTCTTTTTTTTTTCTACAACGATTTTGTTTGTTAGCATCAGGAACGGAGGAGGCACCATCATCGATGGTGTCGAGCGAGGCGGAGTCCGAGGCTCCAGTGGAGGGTCGGGGCGACGACGATGGCGGCGTGTCACCGGCCGCCGCCCCAGACCGCCCGCCCGCTTCCGACTGGCGTACCATCGGCTCCACGGTGTCGTCGCTCGTCTCCACAAGAGGTATCTACCTGTTGGCATGTCATAATAATTCTATGTATTATACATACACACACTTCACGCCTTTTAATCCCAAAGCGGGGTAGACACTTGCTGAACAAATGCCTACGGTTCACTGAGCGTATTTAACTCAACGTGACAGGGGGTAAGCCTATCGCGATTGGCTCTTACAAATTCAAACACCTAACATTTGTACTAAATGCACTGGTCCAAACACACACGACAAAAACCTTTATAAATTAAGGTTTTTGTCGTGTGTGATTCTAACGACGTAAGATTCGTAAGGTGTGACTAAATTTGATTCAGTGCCACATTTTATTTTATTTTATTTATTTACATGATATTAAACGTTTGAAACGGGTATAATAGCGCGTAAATTAACCAAATATAGCATTTATCTTTACTTCGTTGTTTGCCCGACGACGTTTCGACACAGTTACATGTGCCGTGGTCGCGAGGTGACAGTCAGCTATAATACCCTAAAAATGATTTAACTAACCGATACGGGTTAGTGCCACATTTTATTTACTCGTGTTACACGGCTGTAGAGAACCTTAATAGGTCCTCTGGCTCTGTCGACAAAGGGAATATTGCAACATGACTAATAAGTTAGAAGAAGACATTACTTTGAATGTTGGTTTAACACATTGCCGGACAGTAAAATAGACACAATAGATTGTTTATTGTTATGACTCCTATAGGCATTCACTGTCCGGGAAAGAGTTAACGTAGTTTTTAAATTCTGCAGGTTCAATGTTACCGTGGAGTGGTCAGAAATGCAGCGCTCCGCCGGTGGACTCTGATCTCCGCCCGGGCGAGTTCGTCATGCGATTGCTGTTCACCGAGTTCACAGTGCAGGCCGAGAGGAAAATGGAGGCCGTCATGGCTGAACCACTTGTAAGTGCTGTACAGCTGGAAAATCTTCACCTACTTACTACCAAATTAAGTTTGTCACACGTCGTCGTCTAAACTTTTTCTGGAGTTGGGAAAATCCCACCACCACCCAAGCCCTACCTGCCTCTCGGCGTACGGGCCATTCTCTGGAGACGTGCTTGCATTTGCCTCTTTTCAATGCACCACGTTTC
>SJJU01007921.1:0-18348 GCA_012932125.1 Conopomorpha cramerella
TGTACGCAACGCAACGCTCGTACGGTGAAGGACAACATCGTGATGAAACCCGCACACCACAAGGTGTATGAACCCTCTAACGGCGATGGGCTCACACCCTGTCATGTTGGGTTAAATACCCTTGGTGAACCGTGGGCATTTGCTTATTAAGCTAGTGCCTCTGCCTACCCCGCTTTGGGATTAAAATGCGTGAAGTGTATTTATTTTTTTTAAATTAGCCTAAATGTTATTCCAGTATATTATAAGGTATCTGCGTGTCAAATATTAACAAAATCTGTGCAGCCGTTTAGACGTGATTCGCGGACAAACAGAAAGACAGTTTTTTTTTTGCCAAAATATGAAATTCGGCTTCTGCAACGGCAACTTGATATAATCCACTGGTTTTCTCGTGAAAAAGAATGTACAATGTACAGTTTTGGACCCCGAACAGTTTTATTATAGTACTAGTTATTTTACCAATATACTTTATAGCCTATATGTTATTCTAGTTTATAAGCTACCATACTGCCAAGTTTCATCAAAATCCGTCCAGTACTTTCTGTGTGAAAGAAGGACAAACACCCATCCATCCATCAATACATCCAGACATCCATACAAACTTTCACATTTATAATATTAGTAGGATAGATAGATGAATCCGAACTTGAAATGACAAAAAAAACGACTTCACAATTATACAAACTAGAACAGCTAATGGCGATTTTTTAAAGGAAGCTTTTTTATGAAGAGGTCGATTTGTTATCGTTTCGGGGCATTGACCCCTGAATATAATCCAGTGCCAGCATGCTATTATTCGAAAAAGGGTAATAAACAATATTTCCGTAGACTGGAATCCTGGAAAATATGAATTACCCGGTCATTTTAAAAAGCGTCAGAAGTCCTTGACTGTACTTCTTCGTTAAGTAGTTTTGCATGTAGTCAAAGTATAACATTAATATCAGGTCACTACCTCGATAAGGTATATGCCATGTTTACCTGACCCCGTGCTTCATTCATTTCACTAAAGGTGAAAGCTCAAGTGAAGCAAGCTCAGGCTATCGGACAACGCTTTAGATTGACAGTGATTGATACAAAGTGTTTTAGCTTACAACGCGACAAGGATCTTTTGGCGTGTAGCATTACCCGTACCATGAGGTCTTTTAGTAATATTATTATCGCTATGTGAGAGGGATAACGCTATACGATTTGTATAGCACTGTCACTGTCGCACAGCAATAACAATACTTTATAGCCAGTCATGGTACACGGCCAGCACCTAATTTAAGAAAACTGAGTCTTGTTATGACATATATCCTTCCATATTATCACAAATCCTAATATATCCATATTATACAAATATAAACACTTCACGCCTTTTAATACCAAAGCGGGGTAGGCAGAGGCACTTGAGAAACGAATGCCCACAGTTCTTCAAGCGTATTTCGTAGCAAAGCGAGCAAGCGTTTTAGTAGGTATGTAACAGATTTATGGATGGTGCTTACGATGAAAAAATCTGTACCTACACGATTCGTTTATCACAATTCTGCTAAACGTGGGTAAGTGCCTTCTTAAATTTAATTAGCTCTGTCTTATATGAGAGCTTTTTGTTGCTTTTTTAAGTGACTTTAAAAAAAGAGTCTTTCCCAGAGCTTATGTTCATTTGGTTGGATACTTGAATTGTACCAATGGGACTCTTTTTCGGAGTCTATGTACGCAACGCAACGCTTGTACGGTGAAGGACAACATCGTGGTGTAACGGCGCGGGGCTTATCCTTTGTCACGTTGGGTTAAATACGCTTGGTGAACCGTGGGCATTTGCTGTAGCAAGTGCCTCTGGCTACCCCGCTTTAGGATTAAAAGGCGTGAAGTGTATTTTTTTTTTATTTTTATTCCCATTTTTGTAGGTGATTTGCTTTGGATGATTATTTTGTTTTTGTTCGTGTTTTGTTTTTTAAACATAATGAACAAGCCTTTGACCACCATCCTGCCTGATGTTAAGCAGCGATGTGGTCTGCGATGGAGCACACTTGTTCATTAGGTACCTATTCAACCCAGGGACTCGAAGACCTTCAGACTGTACTGCGCAGGAAACACGGGAGTCTGTGTTTCCTGCGCAGTACAGTCAGCAAGTCATTCCGAGCGGTTCGCACTATGAAAGTAGACGCAAACCGTTTGGTTCGCGTAAATCCACCTGGTGTGGATGACGTTTAGCCGTTGTTCTGGTTGTCCTATTCTAAAAACGCTATGGGGGTATTAGGTTATGCAACTCCGTAGCACACTCTCCAAAATGCACCCGATAGAAGACAGATAGGCTCGCAACTTTGCGGCGATGCTCTAGGCGTTGTAGCCGAGCATCAAACAGCCTGTCGTCACCTGTGAGCCTTCTAGCACGCCTTTCTATTACCTCCAGAGCCTCAAGCTGCACGCAAGCCCTGTTCTTTTCCATTTAGCGATATAAATTCTATGTATACATTGCCGGAAGCATCGTCATAATCAGTTACTTGAACTGTAACCATTCGTTAATTAATTACAAAAAGGGAAATAACATGTTAAGTGCCCCTTAGGGTGTGAATTCCTATACATTTTGTTACTGATTCATTAATAAACACGCACTTCTACTGAAATCTTGTTATAATTACACTCGAATCTAGACTAGTAGTCTTATTACCTGTTAATAGAGATGTTATTCGCGTAACAATATTATGAAGGTACGAATTTCATGACCTAGGCGAATATCTATTAAATTTGTTCGGCCAGGACTATGTTACTTTGAAATCCTTTAAGCTGAGCTGTGCTGAGTAACTAATTTATTTTAATACTAGTCCAGGTATACTCAATAGTGTAGAGCTTTCACTGACTTCTGTTCGCGTGACCACGAAACACCCTCGTGGAATGAAGTAGTAACAATTTTTTTTTTCTTTGCTTGTATATTTCACTTCTATAAAATACTTTCAGTGTTTTGACACCTCGCAATTATTTGCGGTATACCTTTGCACGATGCCTTCTAAATTATGTGAAGTTACACTGCAAGGCACTTAACTTATTTTGGGTTTTGCGATAGGTGCATAAGTGGCAAAGGAAATTTGATACGACGGTTTTCTAAGAAAGTTGGAAAAATTGGACTAAGTACGAATTACTAAATAAGGGGAAGTGATTTAAAATGTTGTTATTCTGGTATGTGCCTAGTTTAGTAATCATATCCATCATGTGGCCTATAATTTACACTCATCAAAAGTGTCTAGGGATCAAGTACATTTTAGAAGATTGCAATCAAGAATATATTTTACAAAAACGGAATTCATTCATAATTTATTCAAAATGTGGTGATAAGTCGTTGATACAGACACGGGGAATTAGGTAGGAGACCAATCCAGAAGATTAGATTTGATTTTAATAAATTCGATTTTTTTTAGAGCTAAAAAGGTTCTTGATCTCTTCTTGATTTGTTTTTACAAATGTAGCAATCAGTGCACTGGATATTAAATGTAATCCTTATATATTTTTTTAAATTAATGAATACAGCAAAGGACAACGTCGTGATGGCTGCACACGCTTCTACGTAAATGGTATAATGGCGATGAGCTCACCCACTGTCACATTGTGTTAAATACGCTTGGTGAGCCGGTCTACCACGCAATTGTATTTGTTAACCCCCATCGCGACGCAAAAAGACGGGGTGTTATAAGTTTGACGTGTGTATCTGTGTGTTTGTCTGTGGCAACGTAGCTGCTCTCCCAAACGGATAATCCGATTTTGATGCGGTTTTTTTCGTTTGAATGGTATATCCAACGCGAGTGTTTTAGCTATGTTTGGTGGAAATCGGTTCACCCACTCAAAAGTTGAATGTGGCGATGAAAAAATTTACTTGAGTAAATATGTCCAAGAAGAAAATTCCCCATTTTGGAATGAGATAAAAGAAAGTAAGTGGCTGTCAGTTTTTCTTATGATACGTCCTGTTTCACTAAAATAGCACTAAGATAGAGTTGTTCTATTGTGACAAGTTAAAAATGAACCTTAAAATGAATGTCATTGGACAACATTCATATGACTTTCAACCGTAGGAGAAGAAAAGAGCGTCTGTAGTCCAGTTGGTCAGATACTTGACTCGTAACCGGGAGGTCGCGGGTTCGAGTCCGGCTACTGGACGTGTACCAATGGGACTCTTTTTAAGAGCCTATGTACGCAACGCAAGGCTCGTACGGTGAAGGACAACATCGTGATGAAACCCGCACACCACAAGGTGTGTGAACCCTCTAACGGCGATGGCCTCACCCCCTGTCACGTTGGGTTACCGTGGGCATTTGCTTATTAAGCAAGTGCCTCTGCCTACCCTGCTTTGGGATTAAAAGGCGTGAAGTGTATTTTTTTTTTATTTATTTATTTTTTCAACCGTAGGATATTAGAACAGATTCTTAGCCAACTATGTGTATACTGTGTGTAAAATGACCCCGAGCAATGGTCTTAGAAACGTTCTTAGCTTCGTCAATATGAACAACTTTTACTAAGGCAACCATTGCTTGGGATCTTTTTATCCGATTTCAAAAAAGGAGGAGGTTCTCAATTCTTCTTTATTTTTTTATGTTTATTACATCAAAACTTTCGCCTGCGTAAACCGATTTGGATGTTTTTTATTTATTTGAAAGCTGGATCTTCCCTTTTGGTCCCATATAAATTTGGTTCAGTTCCGACAATGGCATCAATGAGAAAACCACATATGTCAAATTTTACTGGTTGAAATCGGTTCTTTTTTCTTTAAATTATTACATTCCGACCGTTCTACGATGACCGTTGGGGCAAACGAGTTCTCGAGTGGAGACCGCGTCTCGGCAAACGGAGTGTAGGACGCCCTCAGGGAAGGTGGACTGATGATATACGCAAGATGGCTGGCAGAAGCTGGACGCGAGAAGCCGAAAACAGATCACAGTGGCGTGTAATTGGAGAGGCCTATGTCCAGCAGTGGACAAGTATGGGTTGATGATGATGATATTTACATTCTGTATAGCTTATTGTTATTTAAATCGGGCACTATTAATAAAACAGACCATGTTTATCGTGGGCAGCCGTGTGGTGACGGCGAATAGAATACATGTGTCACTGTCCCAGCCCAGCATGGGCAGCGGCGCTCTCTGTGAGTTAAACCACAACACCACTGCGATCGCCAACCCGCCTGCCAAGCGTGGCGATTATTGGCATTTCACCCCAAATGACGGATCTCATTCATCGGAGGCCCTCGTCCAGCAGTGGACGTTATGTGGCTGATGATGATTATCGTGGGCAGACGTAGCAAGTGTTCGCAGCTAACTTCAATTCACATAAAGTGAACAATGGATGTGATTGGCTTGATTACGTGACACCATTTTATCGAGGCGCTCTGTGGACTAAGTAACTGGACGTTTTTAACCCTTAATACAACAAAGGAAAATATATTCCCACTTAGTCTAAACTTTGAACCTTTTTTTTAATCACTATGAACAAGCGTTTGACCATCCTGCCTGATGTTAAGCAGCGATGTGCAATTTTAGCGAAACCACGTAGCATATTCATGTCATTAGAATTTAAAATCCAAGAGAAAATCTTTAAGTCTTGTTGTATTAAGGGTTAAAGAAAATCCACAATTTGAGACTCAACTTATCACCAGATTTTAGTAAAAAAAGCTTATAAAAAAGCTTTTTTAGAAAGTAACAAGTGTTTGACCACCATCCTGCCTGATGTTAAGCAGCGATGTGGTCGGAAAAATCCTTAAAAATGAATAAAAAAATAAATAAAACACACATATGGCGTTCCCATGTTCTACATCCCAGGGTTTGATTGATAGATCAATCATCAGTCACACGACGGCCACTGCTGGACGAGGGCCTCGCCTAATGATCTCCATGATAATTTGGGGAGAAATGCCAATAATCGCCACGCTTGGCAGGCGGGTTGGCGATCGCAATGGTGTTGTGGACTCACAGAGAGCGCTGCTGTCCGTCCTCTAGAGAGTTCCCTCGGTCGCCTCTTACGACACCCATGACGGGAAAAGCTGGGCTGGGGTGGTATGTATTTTGTATGTATTTTATTCGCCGTCACCACACGGCTACTGATACTTAATAAGTCATAAAAGGTGTGCAGCCACAAAGTACACACATCAAAAGTGTCCAGGGATCAAGAACATTTTTAGCTCTAAAAAAAATCTAATTTATTTAAATCTTCTGGATTGCTCTCCTACCTAATTCCCCATGCCTGTATCAATGACTTATCACCACATTTTGAATAAATTATGAATGAATTCAGTTTTTGTAAAATATGCATATTCTTGATTGCAATCTTCTAAAATGTACGATCCCTAGACTTTTGATGTGTGTAAATAAACAAACATAAACAGTTAGGTACTATTTTAACTACTTGTGAATTCTACTTGTATAATTTAACTTAAAACTGCACAAAAAAGTACAGACTAAGAACTATCTAGGGTTCAACCTAGACTTTTTCATGTGTGTATATATGTTACAGTTAAAACCAGTTTTTAGATAGAACGCGTTTTTCCTAGTTACTTACTTACTTAAGTCCTATGGTACCCCAGTGGTACAAAGGGACTTTACAAGATGGCGCCACGCCGTCCTGTCCTCTGCGACTGCTCTGGCATCGGACCAGCTCAGCCCTCGCGCTCTCAGCTCGCCGTCGACGGTGCGCCGCCACGTGTGCACGGGGCGTCCAGGTCTGCGTCGACCTCCCCCAGGCTGCCATTCGAACGCGATGCTCGCCTTGTTGGACTTCCCTCTTCGGATCGTGTGACCAATCCACCGCCATTTGCGTTGTGCAATCTCCTCCCCAATAGGGATTTGACCGCACTGTGCCCATAGGTCCTCGTTCCGTATCGTGTTCGGCCAGAATACGCGGAGGATCGACCTCAGGGATTTATTCACGAACACTTGTAATTTGTTCGTGAGACCCTTTGTCACTCTCCACGTCTCACAGCCTAAGAGTAGAACCGATTTGACGATGGAATTGAAGAGGGAAATCTTGATGCGCCGCTTGAGGACTTTGGACTCCCACACCGGTCTCAACTGAGCAAAGGCTGAGCAAAGGCAAAAGCTTTTTCCTAGTTAGAACTAGTTTTTACTTAATTCCTTTGTTAATACTAGAAATACCCAGTTAAAACTAGAATTTACCACTGATATATTTGATTTTCAGATAAAACTAGTTGTCACATCGAGCTGTAGTTAAAACTAGCACTAGATAAACTAATTTGAAAATGAAAACAATATGGTTAATATTAACTTAATATTAATATGGTTATGAAAACAATTGGTTATGGTTAATATTAACACAAAAGGAACATTTTAGAGAACATCGACTTAAATTAATTGCAAAGATGACAATATCTTAATATATAAAAATCCAGTGTCATGATGTTTGTTCCCAATGAACTCTTTACCAAGGCTACCGATATTCACAAAAGCTGGCATTTATATGTAATTTTGTCCAATTTGAGAGATAGGATAGTTTATATTTCATGACATCCACTGCTGGGCACAGGCCACCCTGGAGGTTATACTAATTTTATATTCATATTAACAGTTAAGACGGGCGGGTCCTGATGAGCCCTGTAGTTCCGGGGGTTTAGACAAGAAGACTACGGTATCCCCTGCCTGGCGTATAAGGCGTCCTAAAAGGGGTCCTTGGGGTCGTAGGTGTCGGAGTGGGGTCCCCGGCACCCACTTGTACGGCCCCGAGAGGGGCGGCGGTTACCCTATGACCTGGTAACCGCCGTCAGCGATGGATGTCGCTGGGGCAGACACGCCATCGTCTGCCCCGAGCCGGAGTCCGAGTGCCGGACAGATCGCTTGGGCGGGTTCTGACGCAATTCCTTCGGGTAGTAGGTAAATCCTGACGCAATTCCTACTCCCGGGACCCGCCCTGTTCGCGACACGGAGGTCATCGTGGGGGTTTAGTCGGTAAGAGTCCGACACTACCTCGTTCGCTGTCCCCATGGCGGTGGGGTGTCCATGAGGATTCCCTACGTAAATAAAATAATGAAATAAATGAACAGAACAACCATAAAATTTCAAAAAGAAACATTATTAAAGAACCTTGATCAACCCTTAACTGCATGATTTTGTTTTGTCTGAATAAAAACCTATCCTTCTTAAATGATGTGGCTTGCATCATGGGGAAAAATATTAAAGTGGTCTAAAGTCAAAACTGCGTTCATACGTATTAGTTGTACCTTTGACAATAATTTGGAATGAAAAATCTGTAGATGGGACGGCTAGAAAAAAAAAACGAGGAAAATTATACTGATGTAGTATTACATTACTATGCAGCTAAGGGTTACCACACAATAAAATCTAATCAGTCAAACTTGAATTTAAAAAAGGATCAGGATCTACTTGTAATTGCAAGAAAAATTATCGTGGCATTTTGAATTACATAGATAACCACTTTTCTTGCAGAGACACCTTTTTGACATACATCCTTTCTTGCAAACGCAGCGCATAAATCCTTGGCCTGTTCCTATGGCTATTTCCGTAGCAACAGTTCTCAAAGGTAAATAATTTATAACCTCGGTCGGAACACTTTTAACTGACTCGCTGCGGAAAAACGCGTTTTGTCTAGTACGAACACGTTTTAACTGATATTCGATTTGGACATTAGTTAATTCTAGTATTAACGAAGGCATTAAGTAAAAAGTAGTTCTAACTAGGAACATCGCGTTCTATCTAAAAACCTGTTTTAACTGTAACATATATACGTATGAGGAAGAAAAGCTGCATACTGAATCATGTTGCTCAGTTCTCTGCATTTCACCGAGTGCTAGTCAACGCATCATCAAGTATTTAAACGCTCATCAGTATGTGACCTTTCAGCGCAGACTGATAACACTGACGCAGCAAACAAAAGACAATATTGACTGAACCGTAACCAAATGTACAGGAAAATAATTCTTAAAACATTCGACTACAAAGTAGAAATTCGAACGATTACCTCATCTGGTGCTGAATTTAGATAGTAAATACAATTCACGCCTTTTAATCCCAAAGCGGGGTAGGCAGAGGCACTTGCTTAACAAGCAAATGCCCATGGTTCACCAAGCGTATTTAATCCAACGTGACAGGGGGTGAGCCCATCGCCGTTATAGGGTTCACACACCTTGTGGTGTGCGGTTTCATCACGATGTTGTCCTTCACCGTACGAGCGTTGCGTTGCGTACATAGGCCCTGAAAAAGAGTCCCATTGGTACACGTCCAGTAGCCGGACTCGAACCCGCGACCTCCCGGTTACAAGTCAAGTATACGACCAACTGGTCTACAGACGCTCTTTAGATAGCTGCCTTTAAATTTTCGACGTAAACCGAAGTTGGGATTTGGGGGAGGCCAGTAAAAGCGAAGGTTGGACAACGGTGCCAGGTTATGGACCTCCGATGCCTTTCTGTAACAGACAACTTATGGACGGACTTCTCTACTGCATACTTTCGGAAAGGTTGAATGGCATAGCGCGAGCCGTGCATCCACCAGCTTTACCCACTAGTGGGTGCACGGGTACACCGCATTTACTCGTGAACTCACTGAAATAGGAATTGAATCAACTTAATAACAAATTATCGAAGTTAATTAAAACATTATAAACCGGAGCTATAATCATTACATGGCAGCCTGGGGGAGGTCGACGCAGACCTGGACGCCCCGTGCACACGTGGCGGCACACCGTTGACGTGCTGAGAGAGCGAGGGCTGAGCTGGTCCGATGCCAGAGCAGTCGCAGAGGACAGGACGGCGTGGCGCCATCTTGTAAAGTCCCTTTGTACCACTCCGGTACCATAGGACTTAAGTAAGTAAAGTAGAGAAAAGCAAAACATCTACTTAGACATTAAATACAAAGTTTTACGACGCTTTGTAGTTTTATGTTGTGTCTTGCCTCTTTTGCCCAACAATATGATATTTGATGGATGGAGATATATTACTGAGGAATACGTGGATCTTAATGACGCGAATTTAAAAAAGTTCCTAATATACACACTTCAAAAGTGTCTAGGGATCAAGAACAGTTTTAGCTCTAAAAAAAATCTAATTTATTTAAATCAAATCTAATTTTCTGGATTGGTCTCCTACCTAATTCCCCATGCCTGTATCAATGACTTATCACCACATTTTGAATAAATTATTTATGAATTCAGTTTTTGTTAAATATATTCTTGATTGCAATCTTCTAAAATTTACTTGATCCCTAGACACTTTTGATGTGTGTATAGAAGTTGGATGTGAGAAGCAGAAAACAGATCACAGTGGCGTGCAACTGGAGAGGCCTATGTCCAGCAGTGGACAAATATGGGCTGATGATGATGATAGATAGATATTTCTGAACTGAACCATCGAGACTTATAAACCAGAATTCTAAATCCAAGTTTCTAACCACATAAAGATCACACCACGAATTGTATTCGCTATTCGCTAATTCATCGCTGAATGCCTCGATTTATCAAAGCGAAAACTTTCCCCACTCTCCCATCCCTTTCCCACGTCACCGTATACCTGTACTGTTAGAGTGGGATAACAAACACATTCGCAGGTACTAATTTCGGCGTTCGATTGTCCGCGAGATAATACCGCCAGAGGAATCCTTTTGACTATACTTTCACCCCGGGGCTTAGGAGATGTTCGCGATAGTGAAACCGAATTTCATTTACTGGGTAATTCCCTGCCTATTTCCTTAGATACGCTAATCCCTCATCAGGGTTGCTGCTGAAATGTGTGTTTATGGGGTTCGCGAAGGACCTTCTTATTTTTATTTTCCGCGAAGTTTAGGTTCTTTGAATGCGTCTGTGGTCCAGTTGGTCGGATACTTGACTTGTGATCGAGTTCGAGTCCGGCTACTGGACTTGTACCAATGGGACTCCTTTTCAGAGCCTATGTACGCAACTCAACGCTCGTACGGTGAAGGACAACATCGTGATGAAACCCGCATATCACAAGGTGTGATGCGATGGGCATCGCATGATGGGCTCATCCCCTGTCACGTTGGGTTAAATACGCTTGGTGATCCGTGAGCATTTGCTTTAGCAAGCGCCTCTGCCTACCCCGCTTTGGGATTAAAAGGCGTGAAGTGTATTTATTTTATTAGTTTTCTTTTTTAGTTTCTTAATTATCCACTAGGTTTCCTGTCAAACATTTATTTTGCCATAGTGTTACTCGCATTTTTTCGCGAGTAACACCGCTCGTTCCTTCGTCTAGTAGCTTTTATTCGTTACTAGCTTTCCGCCCGCGGCTTTGCCCGCGTGGACTTCGGTTGTATTGCAGTATAAAGGACAACTATCAGAAAACTTATCATTCCTACGGAAAAAGTTTCCCTCGGGAATATCATTTTTATCGGGATAAAATGTACTCTATTATTTAATCCGGACTTCTAACTTTACGTATGCAAAATTTCAAAGGAATCGGTTCAGTAGTTATGGCGTGAAAGCGGTTTCAATTAAACTTTGGTTCATTAGAATAACACATAGGCTACAATGTATTATTATATTGTGACGAAGTCGCGGGCACCAGCTACTATTAGTATTGATTAACACGATGCTCATTATATTAAATTCCTGAAATTAACATGACTAAATTGATTTAAGCCAGTGCTTAACGCCACGCGAAATAGTCATAACTCTATGAAAATAACCGACAATTTCATAAGCTTCGTGAACATTTTTCAGCCAATTTGCAGCAAAGTTTTACGAATTCACTTTGTGGTTGTAAATGCACTCTGATGGTAGTTTTATTCAAAATAGAAGAAAAAAAACACGTCACGTTTGCAAAGCCCGATATTGGTTGGAAGTTTTAGCGATAATCCTGGAAAATTACGGGCCCGTTAGTGTAATTGTGCGGGGCGACCGAGGGAGCTCTCCAGAGCACGGGCAGCTGCGTTCTCTGTGAGTTAAACCACAACACCACTGCTATCGCCTATCCGATCAAAATACTCACGCTCATTCTATGTTATTCTCCTGGCTCCAAGCTACGTCCCCACCAATTTTCTTCCTAATCGGTTGAATCTTCTTGAGTTATAAGTGTTGTAACAAACCCGTCTTTGTTTTATATATATACAAGCTGACCCGGCAAACGTTGTTTTACCAATATACGTTAATAACAGTGTTTCTCTACTATTATATGCATGTATTATAAATATAAACCTTCCTCAAAAATCACTCTATCCATTAGACCGCATCAACATCCGTTACCTAGTTTTAAAGAAGAAGACAAACAAACAGACAGACAGCGGAAAGCGACTTTGTTTTATACTATGTATTGATATAGATTTCCATGTCACAATGTTAGTTACCGTACTCGTCCGAAACGGCTTTACCGATTTTTACCAAATTTTATAAGCGTATTTAGTAGGTCTGAGAATTGGTTACTATCTATTTTATATGCATCTACCAGTTGTATTTCTCCCAATACAGCGGCGCTCAAGGGCAACTTATTATGACAAAACCAATGTTTGAGCGAATGATGCCCTGATTCTATCTAAATCCCGTTTATTCCCGAGTGATTTAGAAAAACAACGCTCGTTCACTGTACATTTTCTATACATTGTTATAACAACTTGGTTAGCAACCATCTACCTTTTATACATGTCGATATCAAAAACTAAAACTATAAAATGAATGCTAACAAAATTGGTATAAAAATCCTTATTATAAAATTGGCACAGTCGTACACACAATGTTTGCCGGGACAGCTGGATTTTCTATAAAATTATGTTAATTCAACCGTCGACATGAATAAATGAATATACTGCACACTTTACATACTATATATTGCACACTGTACATTACAAATATAAAAAAAATACAATAGAAAAATTTCAAAAGGCGACCTTATCGCTCATAGCGATTTCTTCCAGGTAACCTAATTTAAAGATTACAGGAGCTTAACAGATAGAGTAATGGGGCTGGCAAGTGTTGCTATCTGGTCGATTACTTCAATAATATTCTAAAATAATAAAAATACATAGTAGTAATAAATATATACCACAATTATAAATCAATACTCATGACATGATAAAATATTCTAAAAATATAAAAAAATAAGATAAATTAAATTAAAATAACGGCGATGGGCTCACCCCCTATCACGTTGGGTTAAATACGCTTGGTGATCTTGATTTATTAAGTAAATGCCTCTGCCTACCCCGCTTTGGGGTTAAAAGGCGTGAAGTGTATTTATTATTTATTTTAATTCAACCGCCGACATGACTAAATATCAACTGCAAAATACTGTACAGTTTTTGCCATAACTTCAGCACTTCCAACACATCACAAACGAGTGCCTACCTATTTCGAAATGTTACTAGATGTCTCGTCACCAGAAATCCCGGAATACTGCACTGCTATTAATACAGCCTTAGCAATTACGCTCTCTATTGACAGTACGTCCTGATTGCATCTCTCCAATATACTGCATTATGTATCTACATGTACGTTCTAAGTTAACTAAGTTGCCAGCGTAATGTCGACCCTAAGTTGAAAGAGGTAACACGCATATTGCTTTCACTATCTAATATGCCGTCTCACAGTTGACTTTTTGGGGTAATTTCCTCCAATGCATTCAGAATACGTTTCGCAGAGTTTTGTAAGCAAGTATATTATACAGACGTATGCTTCTAGAAAGTAAACTTAAGTTACTAATGTATTCACTTACGACTTTTTGAATACTGACCCCGCACCTATGTTCTCCCATGTTGTGAGGTTGACTGGTAGAGAATGATTAAGTATTAAGTCCACCCATTGTACTGTGTTGGTGCAATAAAGTATTAAAATTTCCAATGTAAAATTGGCAGCTTGAGGCTCTGGAGGCAATAGAGAGGCGTGCTAGAAGGCTCATAGGTGACAACAGGCTGTTTGATTCTCGGCCACAAAGCCTAGAGCATCGCCGCAAAGTTGCGAGCCTATCTGTCTTCTATCGGGTGCACTTCGGAGAGTGTGCTACGGAGTTGCATAACCTAATACCCCCATCGCGTTTTTACAATAGGACAACCAGGAAAACGGCAAGACGTCATCCATACCAGGCGGATTTGCCATTTACGCGAACCAAACGGTTTGCGTCCACTTTCATAGTGCGAACCACCAGGATGTGGAACGACTTGCCGGAGTCTGTGTTTCCTGCGCAGTACAAGTCTGAAGGTCTTCAAGTCGCGGGTGATTAGGTACCTTCTGAACAAGTGTGCTCCATCGTAGAACACATCTCTGCTTAACATCAGGCAGGATGGTGATCAAACGCTTGTTCATAGTGACAAAAAAAATGTAAGTTTTGGACCTACACCGACCTGGACAAAAATAAATCATTTTTTGTAGATACGCGCAGTCACCTTATATTAATAAGTTATTTTCGTGCCGTAATATCCAGATTGAACTATTAATAAAAATAAAACATGCTGTTTCATACAAAAAAAACAATCAGCTAATCGAGATAGTATGAGGGGGTAATTTTTTTTGCATTCAGTGTCATTGACACCTGCTGAAAAGTTGTACAGAAATAGCAGACTCAAAGAGATATTTCCCAATAATTCTGTGTGCGTATAAAAAGTCCGTAACGATAAAAAAATACAATTCCCCCCAAAATCTCATCTCTCCCTAACCGACGCCAATCAACATCATCAATCAATCACATCAATCATCGCCAAGGGATAATGGTCTTTATTTGTTATCGGTTACATAGCGGTTGCCTCAAAGATAAGATCGATGTTGTATGATTACTCTTCAATTAAATAAAACTTATATGAGAGCCTTGGATCTACCGGACTTTTAATGGATGACTAGGTGTCTCGGCAAACATTTGTTTTGCGATAGGAAGTCGCTTTTGTACCCCGTGTATTGGAAGGAATACACATTTTAAACCTTCCCTGGACTTCCACGTGAGATTCAAGACCAAAAATAGCCCATTCGGTCCAGAAGTTCTCGAGTTTTAGCGAGACTAACGAACATCAATTAATATTTATATACACACATCAAAAGTGTCTAGAGATCAAGTACATTTTAGAAGATTGCAATCAAGAATATATTTTACAAAAACTGAATTCATTCATAATTTATTCAAAATGTGGTGATGAGTCATTGATACAGGCATGGGGAATTAGGTAGGAGAGCAATCCAGAAATATCGATTTGATTTAAATAACCACCATCCTGTCTGACGTTAAGCAACGCATCATAGACCGCATGTCTATGATGGAGCACACTTTTTTATTGACAAGACCGTAAAAAAATAATCCATCCAAAGATAAATATTATGTTTCATTGTGTATGCTTGAGAAGGGCAAAAATGCGGAATGGACACTTAAGCACTTAACATCTTTTGCCACTTTGTAATTTACCTGTATTTTATGCAAATAAATAAATGAATTGAATTGAAGCATTCAGCTTACCTTCGTTGTTTGCCCGACGTTTCGACACAGTTATATCAACTTGTACAGCTGATGTCGTTAGTGTAACGTGTCGAAACAGTGACTTTTTGAGGGTAGTTCCGGATTCGCAGCCAACCAGTGAACGACGCCGCCGCCGTACTCCCGTCAGCTCGCGACCACGACACATGTAACTGTGTCGAAACGTCGGGCAAACAACGAAGGTAAGCTGAATGCTTGTCTTTGATTAATCTTCGCGCTATAATACCCGTTTAAAACATTTAATATCATGTCAGTGCGCGTTTTTGCTTTATTATTATTTTTTTAATCCTATGAACAAGCGTTTGACCACCATCCTGCCTGATGTTAAGCAGCGATGTGGTCTACGATGGAGCACACTTGTTCAGTGGGTACCTATTCACCCGCGACTTGAAGACCTTCAAACTATACTGCGCAGGAAACACAGACTCCGGCAAGTTGTTCCACATCCTGGCGGTACGCACTATGAAAGTGGACGCAAACCGTTTGGTTCGCGCAAAAGGCAAATCCACCTTTAAGAAATGATAATCCATCCACAGTGCAAATGAGCCTATGTCCGTGTCGGGAGTAACCAAAACTTCTTTTCAACTGAAAATGGATCTTCCTACTAAAAAACTAGTCCAGAGATAAACGATGCAAACGCTTAATCAATCTTTCAGGAACTCACTTCCAACTGAAACCCTTCCTTCCTGTCTACATAATAGAGTGCAAATTACACCAGCACAGTGTAATGCAGTTGACATTCGCCGGGATTCTTCACAACACGTTTTAAACTTGCGTTTCTGTTATGACATGTCCTGCTACACCTCCATAGTGTTATCTTGGACCACTTTTACTACTACAACCTTTGAAATGGAAGCTCAACGCAAACCGGCCCGCCCAATCAAGCTTAAATACTACACCGTCATCCCATCCAAGTTTGTACCTAGAATTTAATTAAAACTCTATCTTGGAAGTAGTAAAGTCTAAAATTGAATGAGTTGGGAGGTGGGTAGTGAGTAAGTACAGGCAGGTAAGTGAGATCGCACCACTTGGGAAATCTGTGATTCTTTTTGCAGCGGACGCATGCGAAAATTACACTTCTAGTTAGAGTAAAACTCTACATTCACATTTTTTTAATATTTTATATTCCAGAATATTTTTTTTTCAACATTCATATTGGTTGAGAAAAATACACTTCACGCCTTTGAATCCCAAAGCGGGGTAGGTAGAGACACTTGCTAAAGCAAATGCCCACAGTTCACCAAGCGTATTTAACTCAACGTGACAGAGGGTGAGCCCATCGCCGTTGTAGGGTTCACACACCTTGTGGTGTGCGGGTTTCATCACGATGTTGTCCTTCACCGTACGAGCATTGCGTTGCGTACATAGGCTCTGAAAAAGTTAATAAGAGTTCATGATAAAAAAAAATATATACAGATAGACATTTATTTAGTTCACATGAAACACGAAATACACAACAAAACATAACAACAAAATAAATAATAATAAGACATAAGTATAATACTGTGTGCCGTGCTTCACGCGGAAAAAAATAGGCTTCGACTCAGCTTAATGTCACAGTTACCTGCGACGCTGATATTCTGTCGACACCCGACAGATGGCGCAACCATCACATTTATTTCATGTGGTTACTATACACATGCAGTAATTATACACATAATAACAAAACAAAAAATAACAATAATAAAAAGATAATGAAGTAATAATTATTAAATAAACACCAAATTGGTGAGCTCGTCTTCAAAGCAGACCAAAATAGATTGTTTTACCTAAGTACAGTTTATAAATGTAATATTTTATGTAACGGCACTTACTTATTGTACTTCAATGTTAATTAAATTCCGAAATGTTTAATTTACAGAATAACACATTTAATAAAAGCCGGCGACGTTATCAGAACAAATAAGTTGGAAAGCTAAAATTTCAGCACCTCGTAAAAATCGTACTAAAATTTTACAACTCTTTGAAGTATATAATTTATAAGCGGTGTCCGTACAAATATATTTTCAGTCTGCGAAACAAAGACTAAATACAAAAACGGAGTTGCATAACCTAATACCCCCATCGCGTCTTTACAATAGGACAACCAGGAGAACGGCAAAACGTCATCCAAACCATGTAGATTTACCTTTTACGCGAACCAAACGGTTTGCGTCTACTCTCATAGTGCGAACCGCCAGAATGTGGAATGACTTGTCGGAGTCTGTGTTTCCTGCGCAGTACAGCCTGAAGGTCTTCAAGTCACTGGGGTGAATAGGTACTTAATGAATAAGCGTTTGAGCCCGCACCATACGGAATGATGGTGCCAAATGGTTGCATTAAATAAAAAACATCTTTCATATTAGTTGCATATTTACAGTCGTTTATAGCCGAGCTATTTTGGTCTCTATTATTGACAAATCTATATCCCGCTATTTCAAATTTCATTTTCCTTTTTTTCCACCATGACGTCAATGAAAACCGAACGCCGCCCAAAGTGCTTAATATAGAGCAATAACGGCGGCGAATGGTAAATAACTTCAAGACCTATTTAGTTTGATGTTCAGCAAATTAACACTCAAGTGAATTCGAAGGGCGAAATCGTCCCTTGAAGATTGCTCGCTTATTGGAATCCATCGAGCCTATTTGATTACTCGAGAACTGAAACACTCGAGTGTTTGATGGTCTCGATTCTTGGAACAAAATAAACGATAGATTCGCAAATAAACGGTCGTGTCTGGATAGCTTAAAAAAAGCGAAGCTAACCTACAAGATGAGCATTGTCACTAATCTATAATGTTAATAATCTTTTGTTAATTTATTTTCTTCAATGAATTAATGAATGAATCTTTATCTTTAAACGAGCAATTCTTGTATATATATATATACGTATATATATATAATTGGAATCTCGGAAACGGCTGCAACGATTTTCATGAAATTTGGTATGTAGAGGGATTTGGGGGCGATAAATCGATCTAGCTAGGTTT
>SJJU01007922.1:0-14016 GCA_012932125.1 Conopomorpha cramerella
GCAAGTGCCCACGGTTCACCAAGCGTATTTAACCCAACGTGACAGGGGGTGAGCACATCGCCGTTATAGGTTTCACACACCTTGTGGTGTGCGGGTTTCATCACGATGTTGTCCTTCACCGTACAAGCGTTGCGTTGCGTACATAGGCTCTGACAAAGAGTCTCATTGGTACACGCCCAGTAGCCGGACTCGAACCCGCGACCTCCCGGTTACAAGTCAAGTATCCGACCAACTAGACCACATACGCTATATAATTGTAAAAATAGTTTTTATAGGGGTCCTTTTGACACATTTAGTTCAATGAGTGAGTGCATTGAAAAGCGTCAATGGGTATAATGAGACTGATTTGAAATAAACGTTCAGTGTCAGTATCACCATTGCATGGGTAATCATAATCATAATTCTTTATTGCATCTTGTGGTACAATAGGCGTACAATTGACGGGCCCGTTGGTGTAGTGGTCAACATGTCTGCCTAAATACCTGTCAGCAGTGGGTTCGATTCCCACTGCTGACAAGTATTTAGGTGATGAGCTTTTAAGTACTTGTTGGATGTTTGGGTTGTGCAGCATTTGGGAAGTTACGTCGAGTCTTAACATCAGCGATCCCACAGTGCCTGAAGAAAAAAGGACACTGACGGCACGGCTGGTCCACAAGCTCAAAGTCGCACAGCGTGCTATGGAAAGGGCTATGCTCGGCGTTTCTCTGAAAGATCGAATCAGAAATGAAGTGTGAAAGTTGACAGAGAACCAAAGTCATCGTATGCCGATGACTTTGGTTCGCTCATCGTTTTAGCAAGCTGAAGTGGCAGTGGGCTGGCCATATTAGCCGTAGAACCGATGACCGTTGGGGCAAACTAGTTCTCGAGTGGAGGTCGCGTCTCGGCAAACGGTGTGTAGGACGCCCTCAGGCAAGGTGGACTGATGATATGCGCAAGACGGCTGGCAGAAGCTGGATGCGAGAAGCCGAAAACAGAGCACAGTGGCGTGCAATTGGAGAGGCCTATGTCCAGCAGTAGACAAGTATGAGCTGATGATGATGATGGCCGGATGCATCCCTGAGTGGTGAAGGGCACTAAATAATATTAACACTTAAATAAAATAAAAGGATAACCTTGATTATGTCGATGATATACACACATCAAAAGTGTCTAGGGAACAAGAACATTTTTAGCTCTAAAAAATCTAATTTATTTAAATCAAATCTATTCTTCTGGATTGGTCTCCTACCTTATTTCCCATGCCTGTATCAATGACTTATCACCATATTTTGAATACATTATGAATGAATTCAGTTTTTGTTAAATATATTTTCTGGATTGCAATCTTCTAAAATGTACTTGATCCCTAGACACTTTTGATGTGTGTACCTATGTCTTATCACTTCTTTCTTGGTGTGCTGTGCTAGGAATGGGAGGGTGGGAGGTGGGGCAGAGTAATGAAACACATGCAGATACATAACAACAAGTTGTCTTTAATTCAGGGATACATTATTTGGAACATACAGCAACATTTTCGCAATTACATTACAGTTTTGATACAAGTATGACAAAAGGTGCCAGCCATGGCATAATTAACCTTACTTGTATTGAAATAAGGTTAAGGTTGCGGTGCCACTAGAGCTAAAGGTATGGAATGATTTTAAACATGTCGGCAGCCCTAGCGCGTCAAGAAAGACAAGACATAGAACAAATGCGCGCTGTGATTGGCTGCTATGTCACACATCGTGCGACTCAGCTTGTATCAACCAATCGCAGTGTCTGGAATGTTTTGTCATGTCTTTATTTGACTGACAGACTACATACAGAATCTGACATTAATGAAATAAATATGGACTAAATTCTGTCAAATAGGTACACATTCATGGTAAATTCCATTTACTTTATTCTGTGCTTATGTTCGTTTAAGCTTTTTGTAGTATTTTTTTAGCTGTCCAACAAATAAAGAAAAGATAAAGTTTAGGTAATTTAGCTAAAGTAGAAACGCACCTTTCATTTGCATGACAACTGGCCCTTCCATACAGACATAGGTAATATAGTGGATCCAAAACAGCCCTAAGATTACATGTATATATTGCTTCTAGACACTAAATATTACACTCTAGAAGTGATCATTGTGTTTTAAAAAATACATTCATTCATTCATCTAAGAAAATCGCGGAAGACACCACGGGAAGACGTTTTTAATTCTTATTGTATTGGTTTTTATTTGGAAGACATATTTGTTTGTTGTTTTTTTTTTGTTTCTCATGATGATATGCATAGATGCAGCGACGTTGTGAAATTCGGGAATAGGTTACATACAACGTTACACTGAAAATATTACTTAGTGAAACTCGAGGAAGTAACTCCCCTTGAAAACAAGTAACTTCCCTCAAGTAACCTTATGTCCTGAACGAAGAAAGATTACCTCGTCATACAATGGGGAATATTCTTTGATGTTTTTCTGTCAACTGTCATTACTGTCAAACTTTCCATACAAAGTATGACATTAATGACAGTTCTCCGCCCGGAAATCTGTCAGAAAAACATCAAAGAAAATTCCTCATTGGTAAGTGGTAACATTTTTTTGATGTAAACTTTCAGTTTTATTTAAGGACTTAAGTAGTTAAGTTAGGTACAGTTTAGGTTGTTTTAAATTTACCTCCTCCTCCTAAGCAATAGTTAACGAAGCTAACAAACGGTTATTCCGATCCGTTAGCCCAAATAACTCTAGAGGGAATTTCGGGAAACGCATTTCTGAGAATTTACCCTACCTATGGGTATTAGGGTAAAATCTTAGCTGTTAAAAGTTATACCGGGTATATAAAGTTGTACCGGCGTTTCGTTCAAAAATGATATAACTAGGGTAAATATATAACAATATATAGTAACATATCGGAATAACTAGCATTAAGTAAATGTAATTGTACTAGCTGGCCCGGCAAACATTGTTTTGCCCGAATATATTATAAATCCTGATCCCGTGAGAATTTCGGGAATTCCTTTCTTAGTGCACCTCTACGGTACCTAAGCTAAATTTCAAGTTCCTGCGTTTAACCGTTTGGGTTGTGCGTTAATTCTTAGCCAGTCAGTAAGCTTTTCCTTTTATATATTTAGATTTTCGTAGCCAGTTCAATTCTTTCTTTTATCATATTTTAAATACAAGTGAAGTTCTATGATAATTGCCTACTTCTCTAGGAAATGGGCATTTTCTATGTATATATTCCTATATTTAAACGTCACTGCATCTATGTTAATACATATTTTTCTATCTTAATTTCATATAGAACATCAATTTTGACATTGAAAATATATTTTCTTACAAAATACTCAATACATTTCATTCTATGAATAAATACAGAATTATCTGAAAATAAATTATACTTAAAAATAAAAAACAATTATTTCTTGCTAAGTAAATGGCTCTCCTAGAAATCTATGGACTACATATTTACACATAATTCTTTTGTAATTTGACAAATAGTTTTTCAAAACTTCATCGACTTGCAGTCGCAGTTTCACACACATTTATAGATAAAACTATGTTTTTAAGGAACGAATAATATCTATTAATTTAATTGTTATTTATAAGGTACTGACCAGAAATATAAAAAAAAACCACTATTTCACAATTCAGATTCATCCCGATTGTCCTGGCCTAATAAAGAAATAAAGGTATTTACCTAATATTTAATTATGAATCTTAACAATTTATTAACTCTTACAATATTTTTTACAAATAAAAATATTACCATTCATGATGTTTTGAATTCATATATCAGTAAGAATTTATTCCCTGACATATTTTTTTAAGATGAATAATTGAATATTGAAAAGTGTCGGTTGTTTTTTTTTTATATTTCTACGTATAGTTTTGGTATGTGTCGCCTAGTAGGCTATTTTATTTCCCTACATCACTTGATAGTTATTGTATGGGGTAATTTCAAGGAAATTTTATTATAAGAATCTGACAGCTAACATCGCTTGTCAGTAACACAATGTACCTAAATTTAATAAACTAAGCCTATATGAGCAACTTTATTCAAACCAGATCTGTATTAAACGATCGAGAACATATTGTTCTCTTAGACTTTCTTAGCAATTTTAGCAAAAACAGACAAAAAAATATTTAGTACACGTAATAAATAAGCATCAAACGTGATTTTCTTTTTAAATGCGAAAATATTATTAGTCTAATTTATTTTTTCATAATTTTTAGACACACTTAAATTTTACTGACTTTTATTGTCATAATGTCACTACAATTGCTTACATTACATTATTTATTTTCTTAATAAAAATACAAGCTTAAAACAATAAATATATAGGTAATAAAACAAGTTTAAAAATACCTCATATTTCAATGGCTCGTCTCTTTAAAAGCATTATTTTGTCCATCCTTCTTCTCGAAACACGTACTTAACCGATACAGCGCTCGGAAATCTCATTTTTTAAAGAAACGCGCACTGACATTATAGTCAAAGTTTAAACCAGGTATGAACGGCGCTAAAACTTCAAAAAAAAATATATAAAATCTCGTCAACACTTAGACTTAACCTGAAAATTGGTTGCAGATTTTTTTCTATATTAATTTGACAGACATTTTTTTATGTTTTTAAATTAAAACTGTCAGATTATTAACCGATTTTCAGTAGGACTTACAAAATTACTTACAAGAAATAAATATTATAAAATAATGTTTTTTTTATTAAAGCTAATCAAGTATACAAAAAACAATCAAAATATCCTTCAGACGAGATCCTGTTAATAAGAGAAATCCACCAAAAAGTTAACCAATAAAGAATTTAAACTTTAATCACTGGTGACAGAGTTCAAAACCAATAAATTTAGGTTAAGGACAGTGAAAGAATTACTTTCACATCTACTATTCAAGAAGACTACAATAATAATTAACGTTCATAAATAAATACGTATAATGAAATTTTAACATTAATTAATCCTATTTAATTTAGATTTATATCTAGTGGCAGATGGCGTGAAGAAATAACATTGTATAATTAAATTACAATTAAATTATAACAATAATAATTATTGCACTACATACACAGATGAGAAACAGACGTATTTCCCCGAAGGGTAATTGACGCATCAAATATCTACTACCAGATGGCGATCATGTGTTGAAAGGTAACTTCAAATGAGTCAAGTCTGAAAACTCCAACAGCTAAATATCGTGAATCAATCATGAAAATTCCCTATTGTAAATTACAATGACATTTCTGTGACAGTTGCGTGATTTGCATTTATGTGTTTCGTCCTCAGACCAAAACACAACTTGATTCGTGGTGCATTTTCAATCTGTCCATTTTCATACCACTACGCAGACTGGGTCAGACAATCTGACTCATTTACTTCTCCATAAGTTATTTTTTAAACGCGACAAACAAGTTTGACCATCCTGGCTGATGTTAAGCAGCGATGTGGTCTGCGATGGATCACACATGTTCATTAGGTACCTATTCACCCCAGTGACTTGATGACCTTCAGACTGTACTGCGCAGGAAACACAGAATCCGGCAAGTCGTTCCACATCCACATATTGGGGAATTTTCTTTCACGTTTTTCTGACATATTTTCGGGCTGACATGACAGCTCTTAGCCAGAAAAGGTGATTTTTTTTGTTCTTTTGACTCATCACTATACAAAAATATGACAATCATGGCACAAATTAGACATAGACATTCATTTATTTTTGCTAAAAAACACACAAACAACAATTCAGTACAAAAGGTTACACATACAGTTCATGTTCTTATCTATCGTTCCCGTGTCTGTTAGCAAAAAAGAGACGCCGACTCAGCATATTGCCACGGTTGCCCGTGACGCTGGTATTCTGCCGGCACTCATAAGTGAATTACGAAAGACGTCTGTCAAAAAAATGTCATGTAAAAACCACAACTGTCGCGTTTACGATATTAGGCCCTAATTACGATGTTATTAAATATGTTTTAAGTTAACCTTCAAAAATGTCTAATTTTCCATCTTCATCGTCGTCTAACACAACATCAAAATTAATATTAAGTAAGTATTGTTTATCGACGCAATAATTGGCAAAACGGGAGATATGTGTTTTAATGGATGTTATCCAGATTGTTACCACACGTAGCCTAAAGTAAAATGGGGCAAATGTAACTACGGGGTTAGGGCAACATTGATGTAAGGAAATAGTCAAAATTTTAAGGTGTTACACGTCCAGTAGCCGGACTCGAACCCGGACCTCCCGGTTACAAGTCAAGTATCCGACCAACTGGACCACAGACGCTGACAAACGGACAAACTGCTCTAAGTTGATATACGTCAACTAGTTAGTGAGTATTTAAAAAAAGTTGCAATAATTCCGTAGTAGTATTTGCCCCACGTACATATTATTATAATGTATGATTATTATATTAAACTAGTACTCGTAATAGACACGCTATGCGCACAACTACTACACAGAAACATACAATATTTATATTTATTTAAGTATTATAATAAGTATATTTCATACCTAATAACACCAAGTATAGCAAGCCGACCAGTAGCGACCAGCCACAAAAAAACCCCCGAGTGACAAGCGACCAGCCACGTAATGCCCCTGAGTGACAAGTAATCAGCAACGTAACGCCCCTGAATGAGAAGCGATCAGCCACAAAAACCCCTAAGTTACAAGTGACCAGCCAGAAAAACCCTGAGTAGCAAGTTACCAAACCCAAAACCCCTGAGTGACAAGTGACCAACCACAAAAATCCCTGAGTGACAAGTGACCAACCACAGAAAACCCCTGAGCTACAATTGATCACCTCCAAAAACATCCAAGTGTCAAGCAACTAGTCACTCAAACCACGGAGTATTAATTTTTGATCAGCTGCAAAAACCCACGAGTGACAAGTTACCAGCCAAAAAACCCCTGAGTGACAAGCGACTAGTCAAAAACACCCATGAGTGACGAGCGACCGGTCACCACTTAGTCGCTAATAATTTATTTAAATATTAAAATTTCCATTCTCTCAATAGCTAGTTAGATATTTTATATAGACATTTAGAACATCGACAATATTTTTTTTTTGAAGCCACAAATTGCAACATCTTAACAATAGATAGGAATTGCAGTTTATTAGCATTTAAAATAATAAATTTCTATGGCGTTAGTTTTTCTCAGAGCGTGCCTATTTTGCGTATTGATCTTGTTTAATTCTCGCAGGAGAATATACTTAATCCTCCAAAGTTTCCATGATACTATATTAAATGAATACATAGTATTAAACAAAGGAAAATAATAAACTGTACATCAAAATTACTAACTTGCACACTTAAAAAGCCAAAATGGCAATTAGGTGTGCAAGTCAGTAATTTTGATGTACTACAGTTTATTATTTTAGTTAGGTTAGGTTAGACTTTTTTGATGCACGTTTAAATACTATCCTTAAACAAAGTCGCCTCCTGCTGTATGTTCCTACGTATGCTTAGATCTTTAAACACTACGGAACGGATTTCCATGCGGTTTTCTTTAATAGATAGAGTGATTCTAGACGAAGGTTTATATGTATTATGCATTCATATAATGTCACAGAAAAATGGTTAATTATTAATATTGGCGAAGCAATTTTTACCTGGTCAGCTAGTAATGAATTAAATTAGTGTTGTCAATCTATCCATAGTTTTGCTATCGATAATTTTTATCGAAAATTACCTAATGTCGATAGAAGAAATATTATTTTAATTGCCAACGAACATAACTAACTTACACGTCGAAAATATATTTCCATTGTCAACAACATATATTTTATATATTATTATGTAAATAGGTTAGATAAACTATATTATGTGATATAGGTACATTTGGAAGACAACAAATATGCCATTTTTTATGGCGTTTAGAACATGACACATTTATTAATGCAATATGGGTAAATAGGGGAATAAAATATTATATGTTTTTCAAACAACTAATTTACTAAACATCGTTGGTTGATCGATTGATACTTCATCATCGTTTCAGACTTTGTTGAAGCTGGGTATCGTAAAAATATCTTTCTATATTTCCGCTAGGTATTTTTAGCTAGTACATTTTACTGTTTATTTTTTATACTCTCATTTTATCTATGTGAAAGATAAGCAAAATGTATTAAATCGAGTACAATTCGGAATTTTCTTTGACGTTTTTCTGACATTATTTCAGGCTGAGAACTGTCATTAACCTTTGTTGTGAAAGTTTGACAGTAATGACAGTTCTAAACCCGAAATACTGTAAAAAAAAACGTAAAAGAAAATTCCCCATTAAATAATTCGCGTGTTCAGCTTCAAATCTGTGAGTAAACAATTTAATAGAGAGCCCGCGGTGCGTGTGTGTATAACTTTCGAAGTGCAGCCAAATGTATTAAGTTTATCATTAGATATATCTTAATTATTATACTCTCATGTGTACAGATCGATTAACAAGAGTTTCACTTTCACAGTACTCACACTAATGCAATGTGACTAAAACAATGTGACACGTATTTTGTGCCACATTGTAGCTGACATTGGAATATGAAAACAACCACTCTGTATTTGTGTGCAGTGACACGTCACGCCGCTCGTTTATTCACAGACACTGAACAAGCGCATCGTGTAGATGTGTAGGGCAGACATTAGACGATACGTTTTGATCTCAGTTTTACAGTCATGATTGTGATTGACGGATTTCCTATCGTCTAATATAGTGAATGATGTTTGAATTAGTATAAGTAGTCATTACATAAATCATGACTGATGGAATTGAATGCATTGCATGAGCGTCTAATGTCTACCTTAAGATGACAGCTCTTATTAATTGATATGTGCCCCGGCTCTATGTTACATTGTTTACCTATAGCATTTGCAATCAGAAGAGAAAAATAACTTAGTTACTGAGATTTTTCACTTCGGCCAAGAATCTGGACGACCTTGATAGATACCTCAGAACAATTAGACTTGCAACCCGCGTACCACCTTCAGTTTGTCTCTTTTCCACCAAGTGGTATACTTCTGGTACTTCAAATATACCCTGATACGCAGTAAGGGACAGAACATATTGTCTCTTACTCTTTCACTCCTGTTTTAATGTGTTTCATATTATTAAAAGTTAAAAACAGGTATTATAGTCAGGTCGTCGTGAATAGGTACTATCTGAAGCTCGGGCAAACAGCGAAGTTAAGCTGAATGTTTATCTTTGGTTAATTTTCGCGCTATAATACCCGTTTTAAACTTTTAATGTCATGGCAGTGCGCGTTTTCTTAAAAAGTGTTTCATATTGTTGTCTTGTTTTATTTTAAACGTTAGTTTTAGATTCCAAGTCTAGTTGTCTTTGGTTTGAGATATATACATAGGATTGAATATTCACCCACGTATTCATAAAGTTAGAACAGCGCTAATGCACTGTTAGTAAAGGTCTCATAATCTGGTCAAATGTTCGCCAAATACGGTGACACCAATCTAACTTGATATACGTCAACTAGTTAGTCAACGTTTTAACTTTTATGAATACGACGGTAAGTGTATTTGTTGAACTTATTTCCAATATATTCACTCTTTTTTAGGTAATCATATTGGTGTTTTAGTGACAAAAAACACTATGAACGAGCATTCGACCACCATCCTACCTGATGTTAAGCAGCGATGTGATATCTACGATGGAGCACGCTTGTTCATTAGGTACCTATCCACCTCAGTGACTAGAAGACCTCCAGAATGTCACTCAAAATATGGCAATAAACACTTTCTTGGCCGAAATCTTAAAACACTTTTCAAATAATAGGGACAACAAAGATCAAAACCATTACAAAGTTCAAAATTAAAAGCCGCACACGCGAACTCTGCCCGTCCCGCTCGCACTTACTCAACGACGATATCGTGGCCGAGTCTGTCCATCTCGCTCAGCAGGAAGTCTACGTCCTTCTCCGTGACTGCGGCCGAGGAGATGATGTTGCGGAAGAAGTTGGGGCGCCTGTCGTCCGGCTGGTAGCCCACCATGATGGTGCCAGCTTGCATCATGCGCCCCTTCAGCTTTGCGCATACCTGACGATGGAATGGTTTTTATCACAAGTGTGAATTCGCGGCAAGCGTTTCGGAAAACCACGTATCTACTGAGTGTGTTAAAGGACCACGGAAAATGGTAAAAAATTTCGTCTCCATACATAATAAATATAAATAATAATTATGTTTTTTGCACGAGAGATGAAAAGAAATTTTCATTTCCCCGCATTGTCGCCATAGTAAAAGATGTTTATATTGACGAGCCTAATAACGTTTCTAAGACCTTTGCTCGGAGTCCTTTTCCACTCAAGATAATATAAAAATGTATCGCAAAAAGTGTTTATAAGCTCATAACTCTAGGACTACTGGACCAATTTGGCCAATTCTTTTGTTAAATGTTGGTTGGAGTCTAATGATGGTTTACACGACAAAAAAACTAATTATTTCAGAAAGAACCCTAAAACCAGCCCTTTTTCCCATACAAATGTTTTCAAAGTAAAATGTAGAGATTGAGGATCAGGATCAGGACAACATCGTGATGAAACCCGCACACCGCGAGGTGTGTGAACCCTATAACGGCGATAGGCTCACCCCCTGTTACGTTGGGCTATATACGCTTAGTGAACTGTGGGCATTTGAATAGCAATGGCCTCTGCCTACCCCCCTTCGGGATTAAAACGCGCGTGAAGTGTAGGATTTTTTTTTAAATTTCAGACCCACGGTACCCCTGAAGATACCTCTGGTGGTACCGTAAATCTTTTTAAGTTAAACGGTACCAGGTTCCTAAATGATTTTTTTTAGAAAGTAAGAATAACAACGTTTCTCTGAAGGATCGAATCAGAAATGAAGTGATCCGACAGAGAACCAAAGTCATCGACATAGCTCATCGTTTTAGCAAGCTGAAGTGGCAGTGGGCCGGCCATATTTGACGTAGAACCGATGACCGTTGGGGAAAACGAGTTCTCGAGTGGAGACCGCGTCTCGGCAAACGGAGTGTAGGACGCCCTCAGG
Organism: Conopomorpha cramerella; assembly: GCA_012932125.1. Lineage (NCBI taxonomy): Eukaryota > Metazoa > Arthropoda > Insecta > Lepidoptera > Gracillariidae > Conopomorpha > Conopomorpha cramerella. The sequence goes on from SJJU01007922.1 coordinate 10,987, forward strand.
CAAGGTGGGCTGATGATATACGCAATATGGCTGGCAGAAGCTGGATGCGAGAAGCCGAAAACAGATCACAGTGGCGTGCAATTGGAGAGGCCTATGGACAAGTATGGGCTGATGATGATGAAGAATAACAAACCTTTCCAAGCAGAATCTCCTTGTTCTTATCATGGGTCATGCCCCTCAGCTGGCGCGGCAGGTACCAGAAGGACACATTCACCATCTCCGGCTCCAGGATGAGGTAGTACTTGTCCGGCTGCTCGCGGATGCGACGCACCATGTACTCCGACAGCTCCATCAGACGGTCCATGAGACGCTCGAAGCCCGACGTACCCTAAGATGGTTTGCTTTGGTTTTAGTTAGGCTTTAAGGTATAAAATTAAATAAATAAATAAACAACACACACATTGCCTTCATCCCATGTTAAGTAGCTAAATAAAGCACTTGTGTTATGGAAATCAGACAACGAGATATATTTACTTGAATACTTTTTTTTTTTCTTTTAAATACATACTTATATAAATAAAACACCCAGACACATCCAACAAGTACTTAAACGCTCATCACCTAAATACCTGCCAGCGGTGGGAATCGAACCCACGGCCCTATGGAGCAGAGGCAGACATGCTGACCACCACACCAACGAGCCGTCAAAATAATCATTGGATTTTATAATTTATGTATTGTCACCCAGAAACTAAAGGTGTGGTACCAACTTTCAGATAGTCAACACACGGAAAGGTGGTTAATATAATTCTAGTTTTGACCCAAATAAAGTCCGCAGTCCGTACAGGTCGAGCTAAATAAAACGTTTTAAAACAAAATACACTTCAAGTTTCACACTTCTTGCTAAAGCAAATGCCCACGGTTCCGACCAGTGTATAAAAATAAAAACGAGATAAAGATATAAAAAACATACAAGAGAGAAAGAGCAAGATATGTGCTGTTCTTTTCTGGTCCACCAAGTGTATAAGATATAAAGTGCCTACTTATTTGGATGAGCAATGACCATTTGTTGCTCCTTGCTACTTGCATAAAATAGGCGCTAGTCTTCCTCTTGTATCATCCATTACGTGCATTACACGGTTCCTTGAGCGTTACCACAACAGTAAACCGCTCAGACCATGCAAGCAGGTTCTCCAAGTGTTTTAAGGATAAAACGAGACAAAGATAAATAAAACATACACGAGTGAAAGAGCAAAATATGTCCTGTTCCTTGCTGCTCTGTGTATTATAAGATATAAAGTGCCTACTTATTTGGATGAGCAATGACCATTAGTTGCTCCTTGCTACATGCATAAAATAGGCGCTAGTCTTCCTCTTGTATCATACATTACGTGCATTACACGATTCCTTGAGCGTTACCACAACAGTAAACCGCTCAGATCACGCAATCCCTTAATGGCAGTTAAAATTTACAATAAATTACCACAAAGTCTTATAAATTAAGATTACATTTTTTAAATAAATTGAAAAAAAATCTTATACAAAAGGCCTACTACAGCATTACGGACTATCTAACTGATATAAATTTTAATAATTGTTGTTTTAATTTAATTTTAATTGTTATTCTTCCACTCTCTTACGCCAAATACTTTTCTGTGCCCACCAGGGTTCACAATGTCAAGCACATTATTATAATTTGTAACACCATTTGAAGGAAGACGTAGTGATCAAGATTGAAAAGGGCATGCTTCGGTGGTTTGGGCATATGGAGAGAATGGATGATAGTCGATTGACGAAAGAGATTTATATGGGTGATGTAATGGGCCGGGTGAGTAGAGGTCGCCCCAGAAGGACATATACAGACCAGATTGGTGATGTCCTGGCCGAAGGTGGCGTGAAAAGTACTCGAAACCGGAGGTCATGTATGCAAAGATGTATGAATGTAGATGAAGCGAAAGGGGTATGTCAGGATCGTGACAAATGGAGATCTGTAGTCTCTGCCTACCCCTCTGGGAGACAGGCGTGAAGTGTATGTATGTATGTATTTGGATGAGCAATGACCATTGGTTGCTCCTTGCTATTTACATAAAATAGGCGCTAGTCTCTTGTATCATCCATTACGTGCATTATACGGTTCCTAGAGCGTTACCACAACAGTAAACCGCTCAGACAATGCAAGCAGGTTCTCCAAGTGTATTAAGGATAAAACGATACAAAGATAAATAAAACATACACGAGTGAAAGAGCAAGATATGTGCCGTTCTTTGCTGGTACTTATTTGGCCATTATGACCATTTGTTGCTCCTTGCTAATTGCATAAAATAGGCGCTAGTCTGTACCACCATTATACCTACCATTGTGAAATGCAAATAAATTAAATTAAATTGAAGCAGGTTATTACCTTTCCACGCCACTGCAGCCACAGCTTGAAGATGTCGTTGTGTCGGCCGCACTGGATCACCTTGTCGCCGGTGTCGTAGCGCGGGTCGTAGATCTTATCCGTCATGAACAAGTACTCTGCCGACATCGCGTTGCAGCTCAGGAGGATGCCCTGAAAATGTATAAATAGGTATGTAAATAATCATATTGCTATACCGTCTTTAGTTTAATAACTATGTGGGATCCAAGACAGAAGGCTAGGCCTCCCGGGATCTAGCCCAGTCGTCACTGATTGAGCTCTTGTCTATTCTGGATGCCGCTGTAGATCCTGGCTCTAACAGGAATCACAGTGGTGGGAAAGTGGGTGGGAATATCCCGTTATGTAAATAATCACACACACTTTACGGAAATGTTAATAATCGCCACGCTTGGCAGGCGGGTTGTGATCGCAGTGGTGTTGTGGTTTAACTCACAGAAAGCGCTGTTGCCCGTCCTCTGGAGAGATTTATAACTACGTAACGCATTTTCATGCGGTTTGTTTTCAGTACATACTGCACGCCTTTTAATCCCAAAGCGGAGTAAGTAGAGGCATATATGCAATGTGCTTTATACATGCCCACGGTTCACGCGCGCGTATTTAACCCAACATGACAGGGGGTGAGCCCATCGCCGTTATAGGATTCACACACCGTGTGGTGTGCGGGTTTCATC
>SJJU01007924.1:0-18500 GCA_012932125.1 Conopomorpha cramerella
GTTGACAAAGTCAACCCACATTCTTCGCAGCGATGGGCTCGATCTTCTTCACCAACGCCTGATTGAAAAAACATATTTGCTGTTACTCAAAGTAAGTAGGTACGTCAAACATAAATAAAGAGAAACGAAAAACTAAATCGATCCAGTGTTCCTCATGCAATGTGGGGGGCTAAATGCAGCCATCAGGATGCACATTAAACGGGCGGGAGGGGTGCAGTGAGGAACGGGGCGCGCGGTCGGTATCAAAGTGAACGTCCTCTGGCTGCGCGTGGAGGCGCGCACCGTGGTTTTATCTGTTCGAAACCGCGGTGTGCGCCTCCACGTGTATCAGCCCGGCCGGCGACCCTGCACCGCCCGCGCTCCCCTCCCTCCCCTTCTGCCTCATTTTTTATTTTCTTCGTTGGGCGTAATATTATTATGTATTAAAGTTTTATACAAGAATACTATAGAATACGAGGTTAGTAAGTATATATCTATTTACCTAATGTAATACCTATCTGAAACTTATATTTTGATATTGGTCTTACAAATGAGATCATGGTATACCTTGAGAAGTGGACAATTTCAACATAGATAATTAAATGAAAATCTATACCTAATAGTTGAAATTAGAATGTACAACTCAATGATATTTTGGAAACGTTTAGTCACTTGCATTATATGTCCCTACTGACGGGATAGGTTTAAATTTGAAAGCATCAAGAAAAAGAGCGTAACACGCCTTTACTTTTACTACGTTAAGTGTACTACAACAAGGGTGTACCAGATTTATCTCAGTATTAAATACGAAATGAGTTGTAGGTAAGTAGGTACACAATTAAATGCACGTAACGATTATCAATAAGTACAATTATCATAAAAATTGTCGAAATGTAATTCCTGCAGTATCTGCTTAGTTATTAAGATTGAAAATATAATGATAATAAATAGATAAACTTACCTATCATCTCTAAATTGTATTTTAGTATGTCCGGTTTAACAGCACTGTTGTTGACGTAGGTTGTGTTTGCGGGCGGGAACTCTCGGCACAGACACGACCACTCGCACTACGCTTGGCGCTTGGAATGAAACGACCGAGAGAACGGACTGAACGGAACGGAGCACTCGTTCCTCGGAGCAAGCAAACACCACGGGCTATTATTCACAAAATACTGCGCACACTTAGAAGCAGTGCGTCTCGCTCTAGTCTGGCGGGCGTATTGAATAACTTGTGCACCATGTTTTCTCAGACATAAGAACCATTTTCGATTGTCAACTTAGTGAAATATTTGTAACCAACAGTTCGATTCGAAGTCACTGTGCTTGCCTCGTGTCGTGTTTGAATTTAGGTGTTTCCTCAAAGCCTAATTAGACGGACCTATGTCTGCGTATTTTTAGACTTAGTTACTGACAAATTGCTATCTCCTCGATCGCCAATTTTTAATATGAGAGGGAAGTAAAAGAAGTAATCCTTGACAATTATTCTAGCCATATAAGAACTACCTAGGTTGGTAGCTAGGTATATTATCTAGAAGTGTAGGTCGATCAGCGGATAATTACTTAGAACAAAAGCTTTTAAATACATAGGTAGGTAAGTAAGGTACAATGCCAGTCAGTATTTAAGTAGGTAGGTAGATAATTATCTCGTTTTAGAGCAGTTGAGAAAAATATTTGAAAGTAGGATTCTCTTCCTATAGGCGCCTAAATCTGGTTTGAAAATAATCTGCAGGCAAATACCTACAAGTGGAACTACCTATGAATGTACGTACGTATGTTTTTTTATAGTAGTGTTAAGTTAAATCAACTCAGTAAACTCCATGGGTCCTTTATTTTGCACGTACCTACCCGGTGGATGAAATAACAAAACGATAAAGATTGGCGAGCGACTCGTGAAGGTTACAGGCTTGTGTAGCGCGGAGCGCGGGGAGGTGCGGCGGCGGTGCGGGGCGCAGGGAAGTAGAGCACGTGGAGGCCCACCGCGGTTTCGACGCGCGTGTGAACTCTCGGCCGCAGTGCGCGTGCGTCAACATCTCCCCATATACCTACCTAGCGTCGACGACTCTACCTCACTGCCCTCTCTGCTGCGCGTGTAAGATCAACATAAATAGTGATAACTTTATCGGTAGGTATAATGTATATAGGTGGTAATTGCCATCACCTTGCTGATAGGTTTTGCTAGTTACACTTACTGCACCTGACTGTTTTATAAAAAACAAATGTATAACATTATTTATACGCAGATACTTTCTTAGAAATGTATAAGGTAGAGCAATATTTGACAAACAATAAGTTGTTAACGAAGCATTAGCGGATTTGATTGTTTAAAAAAAATAAAGAAAAAATATATATCTACTGTTTTTACTTAGTAAGTTAAGTAAGTACGTCGTAGGCAGATACTAAAGGTAGAGTAACAAAATACGCTAACGAACTAAGAAGGTAAGCAAATTATCTATCTACCTATAAGTACTTACATAACTAGTAACTACCTAAGTTGTAGAATCATTAACAAACCGATATAAATATTATCGAACTAGGTTTCAAGTAGGTCGGGTCCTTAAAGCATAATAGAGAGCTATAAAACTATGGATAACCTTTTAAAATAGGTCTACCTCAGTTGGTAGGTAGAAGGTATCTAATAATAATAGACCTTAGGTACGTACTTTCTACCTATCTTTGGCACTTACTTAATTTAAATCGTTACAGTGCATTTGTACCTACTGTATAGAAATCTCCAACTTCTTTGTACTTACTACATTTCATTAAATTAATTATTCAACGTACTTAACGTTTTATTTTCAAACAAAACTTAAAAAAAGCAGTTACCTTGTTTGTCAGATTTCAGATAGATACACATGTCCTAAATTTATAGGTACTATTTATTTAATTTTTAATAATACGTTGTTAAATACATTATGTAAAATAGATATGCACCTATATCTATTTAACAAGTGTTAGGACCTAAGTACTTCATAGGTAGTACCTACACATCAAATAATCCTGCTGACAAGGTACCTACGCGTACATGAAGCGAAAGGGGTATGTCAGTACCGTGACAAATGGAGATCTGTACCTCTAGTATCTGCCTGCCCCTTTGGGAAACAGGCGCGAAGTGTATGTATGTATATAATGTACAAGGTACCTACATATTATATACATATGTACATATACACTTACATACATAGGTACATTATTAGAAAATAAAATGAAATATATCAAAGTAGGTCGCAATTTATTTAAATGACATTTATTTATCAAAATAATAACATAGGTGATACCTATTTTATTAAATCAACGTAGATACCTATTATAATGTAGAGGTATACAAGTATTTCAAAGCATAAAAAAAATCGTTTAGGTACATAGTTAACCTACTAGCTAACCAGTGAATATGAAACGAATCGGTCTGTTGTCGGCGCGTGGAAGTAAGGACGACGCTGCTGCCGAGCCCTGACACGCGCAACATCGGCGGCGGGCGTTCGAAACCGCGGTAGTGAGGCCGCGACGCGCGTGCGTCCGCTGCAACCTTCCTCAATACGACCGCCACTGACCCGCCCGCCTCTCGGAACGCGCTACAATCGACCTTTTCCCCGGCATCAAAGTCGACGGCGAGCCGCCACTGCCGCCCGCCAACGGATATTATTATTCTTTTTCCTTTTATAACTTTGAAGGATTCTTTCAAATCTTTTTTTTTTTTTGTTTTAGACACAGTCAAATGTTTTACTTAATGTTGATACGTTGTTATCACACAGTAGGTACCTACTATCTTGCGTAGTTATAACTATTATCATGTTTAATGTAGTTAGACACTACGTTACAATATTTGGATTGGTAGGCGATTTGGGGGCCTATTGCCATTTAGTGGCACTTGTCCACCTGCATAAGCTTCATCGGCCATTCTAAGTAGGTATTCAGTGATAATAAAATTAAAAGTAGCTATTTAATATTATAAAAGAAGCAGTCTACTTTGTATAATTAATACCAACGTTATGTACATATTATATTGTATACCCACTAAGTAGGTACGAGTTAAAGCTAGTACATAATGTAGGGAGAGAGTTACAACAGGTTTATTAATGTTAAGTTAAATACTACGTGAACTAAATTCGTCGCTAGGTTAGGTTTAGATTACAAATTGTATTTTTTTACTATCTACATACACATTTATCGTATTTATTTATTTACACATAAACGAACATTATATAACAGGTTATCCTAATGCGTAATACTGTTGAATAAATAGGTAAGTAATCTCAAAAACATAATTAACAAATGAACATTCTAAGTAACACTTAGGTAAAACTAGACAACACAAACTGAACTAAAATAACCTATTATAGCCTCTGTGAACTCCTTCAGCGTACACGAAAAAATATAAATTTTTTGGGCACCATCGTTTAGTGCTCGAAATTGTTTCCTAAGAGATATAAGTATTATTCCACCTGAAACAATAACTAAACTGTAAAAAATAAATTACCCGCTACCCCTGTACCCGTACCTATACTTGAAAAAACTGAAAACATGTCTAAACTAAACAGTGAAAGATTTTTTTTTCAGGGCCCCTATTTGTCTTAGCTACGATAGATGGCGCTAGTTGTATTAGGGGGACAAATGTCAACGAAATTACTAACTTCAAGCAGTCCGTATTGAAGACGAAAGTATTTTTTTTTATTGTTTGTCATAATAAAAAACGCACTAAAATAAAACTGACAGAAGTTCCCCTGGATATCTACTAGCGACATCTAGATAAGGACTTTTGGAGTTTGAAAATTCCCAATTATTGTGCTTTATTGTCGACAGTAGTAAACGCCAGAATATTATCATACCTGGTAAAAAATAAACAAAAGAGTTTTTCTGCAATTATATGCATGTATTATACACGTAAACCTTCCTCAAGAATCACTCTACATATCTGTAAAAGAAATTTAGCGATTCATTTTTATATTATACAGATAAGTATTACGAATGTGCATAGTAGTATATCAGGGTAAGTGCGTAGTAACTATATTAGTAGGATATAGTGGGTAACAGTATTTATTAAGGGTTAAATAAGTAATACCATTGCCTCCTTAAATTTATAAACTAAAAATAAAAAAAATGATTTGCCAAAAACTTACAACAATAAGGGGTAGATATACATTTATGATGTAGGTACAAGCATGATTAGTTACCTACGTTGTGCATATTCCTATTATTTATGTCGGTACGTAGCTGAAAACAGATCGGTAGCGCGCAATTGTAGAGGCCTATGTCCAGTAGTCGACAAAAATATGCTGATGATGATGTCGATAAATAGGTACTTTGGAAGAGAACTTTGATATTATTGTTGATTAAGTTTGATGGTTGATGTTTCGGATGCGCAATAGCGTACATACCTACTTATTGTGAACTTATAGATAGGTACCTACTTACCTTCATACTTTTTGTCTACATGTGGGGCGGAATTCTAATTTCGGGCGGAGAAATGTCATTACTGTCATACTTTCCAAACAAAGTTATAAACATAAATATAAATAAATATTTAACAACAACACACACATTGCCTTCGTCTCATGTTAAGTAGCTAAAGCACTTGTGTTATGGAAATCAGACAACGAAATATACTTACTTAAATACTTTCTTTTTCTTTTAAATACATACTTATATAGATAAAACACCCAGACACATCCAACAAGTACTTAAAAGCTTATCTCCTAAATACCTGCCAGCGGTGAGAATCGAACCCACGGCCACGGCCCACTACACCAACGGGCCCGTCAATTTGACATTAATGACAATTCTCCACCCGAAAATCTGTCAGAAAAACTTCAAAGGAGTCCCATTAAGAGACCCATTAAGTATTATAACAGGTAGGTGAAACTTGTGAAAAAAGGGTCCCCAGTTCAGTTCTCGCCCCCGTACCAATGAAAACTATTTCTGTAAGGCCCCAGCCCCGAGACACCATGAGATGCCCCCTTACTCTCTCGACATAGAATGTCCCACAAGATATTTTTAAGAATCCGAATGAACGCGCAGAACTCAAGGTGTGTATCCCTAGCGGATATACCTAGGTTCACCCACTCACTGCCACGCTAGTGAGATGGAGGTTGTTATGTTAATGATGTACATAGGTACCTCTGCCTAACCCTTATTGGAGAGCTACTTTTATATTACTTTTAACAACCTACCCAATTCTTACAAATATACTACAGAGTAATAAAGATATGGCCTCACTTTTACGGTATACAAAAATAAATTATACCTATAATAGTTTAGAAACGAAAAAAAACATTATTGAAGTGATTAGGTATTTAAGCTCACTGTGAAAAAATCTCATGGTGCTTGATTAAGTGAAATCATCACATTTACGTACCTATACTTTATTGCTAAAATTATCTAGGTATCTAATAGTTGATTAGGTATTTAATAAACTTTTACTATTTATAACAAAGTACCTAAAATATAGTAGGTAAATGGTTTTAGCAAGCCGAAGTGGCAGTGGGCCGGCCATATTAGCCGTAGAACCGATGACCGTTGGGGAAAGCGAGTTTCCGAGTGGAGACCGCGTCTCGGCAAACGGAGTGTAGGACGCCCTCAGGCAAGGTGGACTGATGATATACGCAAGAAGGCTGGCAGAAGCTGGATGCTGGCATCATCATCAGCCCATACTTGTCCACTGCTGGACATAGGCTTAGGCATCGGCTTCTCGAAAACAGACCATAGTGGCGTGCAATTGGAGAGGCCTATGTCCAGCAGTGGACAAGTATGGGCTGATGATGATGATGAAATCGTAGAATGAATATTATACTCTTTATTGCACAAATGCACACTGTACATTACAAAATTGTAAAAATTTACAATGGAAAAATTGCAAAAGCGACTTTATTAATATTCGGCGAGATTTATTTATTTATATGGTGCAGCTGGGCCGAATTTAATTTTATTATGCCATTAGTATAGCTACTTTTACACTGGTGTAGGTATTTATTTACTATTTTTTTTACATTTGCCAATCGTGGTATAAAATTAATAGTAATGATCGTATAACGTGAAACATTCCTTATTGTTACTCTGAACCTTGGTAATCATGATTTACCAGTAATTCTAATTCCTAATACTTTAAAAGTACATCATTATGTTATACCTACCTATTCCAGTAGCATAACTACATAGTAAGAATATACATAAGACAATAGGTTGGTACGTAGGTCTAACTACATTTGACTAAAATAACTACTTACACTTCAAAAAATATTTGATATTACTCGAGGTGCTAACAGAACTACCTACCACCTATTTAGTAACTTAATTACCAACTATATTGACGATCCTATCTTAGTACGGTCATCCTTGGTCATGGTCAACCGTACCGTACACTTATAATGTCAACACTTACCTACATTACAGTAAGCATTGCTGTGTTATACATAAGTAACCAGTTACGTATGTACCTGTTCCTTTTTCCTCATACACATCTATGTTTACTTTAGCTACCCACCGATATTCGCCCCTACGTATACCTATAAGCAGTAACTTTAGGTAGGTAGGTACGTCGAAGGCCGTAAAACGGGTGCCGACTGCCGAACTGGCGAGTGGCGACCGCCAGTGACTGCGGCGCGGGATACACGCGCGCCTCGTACAGACAGGACGACACGTGTCAGGTCAACAACCGACCTCGCCTCCTGCCGTAGCCTGGCTCGCCTAATCTAAGCTCCGGCTCAAGGGTATGCTTACAATTATTACAAAACGATACACCATAGTGAGGATGCATGCAAGCTGCAGGAATAAGTAGGGAAAATAGGTATATCTATCAACCACGTTGTTGTCAAATGGGTAGGCAAGGCTGGCTCCGTCCTAGCTAATGTGGAACTTCTTACGCATGCATCCACTGATAGTCGTTGCGCAATTTTTGTTGTGTACTTACCTGAAAAGGTAAAAACGGTAGAATAATTTTCTTGTCCATCGGTCAAGAACCCTTTTGCTGCGGAACGCGTGGAGTTAGGTCTCAAGCTCAGATTCATATCAAACAGCTAGGTACTCAAGAGCACTTCCTGTTATAGCTGTAAAAATCAAACTCCTAATCCAACGCAATCAAAAGATACCTACAGAACAAAATTAAGTTGATACAAATACGATTACGTTACGGTTACAAGTACGATTTTTAGGTAGGTAGGTACTATCTATAATACCTGTTTTGTTTTTAAATATTTTACAGGCACTTATTACCCCTGTTCTCACGTACAGGTAGTACATACGAAAAGGGGTAATAAGTACGTAGTATTAAACTGAAATTCATATGAAAAAGGTCCTCAAGTCTATTAGAAACAAACGAACAATCACTGAAAGAAATTCAATCTTCTAAGTTAAGGCAATAAAAGAAACAAAGTAATTTTAATCATATTGATAGGTACACAATTTTGAAACTCGCAACTATTATAGGTACTCGCAAGGGAATTAAAACCCAAGGACATTACGAGTCTTATATTACAAACATTATCCAGACCTAGAATCTTGAAAATTGGAATGAAGAAACATTAACCGAAAACCTTACTTATTTATTTTTTACTTAAGTGCCTTATCTTTTTTTACATACCTACAAGTTTGTACAAAAATCTCAGTACCTACATAAATCCGACTCGTCTGGCTGGGCCTTTTTTATTTTTACTTTACACAACCTACTCTTACAGCTATGCTAGGAAATCAGTTAAAAAAATGCATCCTGGAAAACCTCCTATTTGGAAAAAAAATTTCTATTTTTAAAGAAGATGAAAATCCGCATTTATGCCTATACTTATTTCACATAATAAATTAATATATTTTCTGTACGGATTTGCAATGCCAGTGCAATATTTTCGAAATTCACTGCTGAATATTTGTGCCTCATGCAATAATCATGATTATGAATTTAAAAAAAATAATTTCCCAACATTGTCGCATTATAAAAGTTTCTAAGACCCGGGACCTTTTACACGCAGTGTACTTACACCATCAAAAAGGTTTTTGTAGGTACCTACTGTCGCTACATCTATCTAGCTATCCTCGGAGATCAGATTACATGATTTAACGAAGTTATGCAGGTAGGTGCATATAATTTGGGAATAGTGGATAGGAACAAAAAAGTCACAATATCAACATTACAGATTAATTTATTAATTATCGACTTAAAACATTTACTAAACAGCGCCATCTATTAGGGTTCATTAATATCAATTTCGTTCCACATTCCCAACAAAATTACCCCGATAATGTTATCTTTAATTTAGACTCTGATTCTATCCCTCGAATGCACAGAATTACTGTTAAACAGGATTGACGTTGCTGTCATTTATTTCCACTGTATAGGAAACGGATTTTTATGCCCTCTGCTGGTGCAGGTGAATTAATACAAAATATATTGTTTTGCTGAGTCTGTTTGTGTTATGGCATACATTTAATAAAATTTAGACAGTATCCATTACAGTCAGGTACAAAATAATAAAGAAAAATGGGTGGCGGGGACTTGGTAAGTTTACTGTGTTGCTGACAATTTTTTGTTTTTATTCGTGATATGGTACATAATTATTCGTGATATGGTACATAATTATGTTATGCTATAACACAATAATATTATGTTCTCTTAGAACTCGAAGAAATCTTGGCATCCTAAAAACTTTAAAAACCAAGAACAAGTATGGAAGGCTGAACAAGTAGCAGCTAATGAGAAGAAACGCATCGAGGAGCTGCAACGGGAGAGAGCGCAGGAGAGGGACAGGAGCGAGCTTAATGAAATAGCTCGGAAGACTGCTGGGGCTGTTTCAGATGATAGACTAAACTGGATGTATGAAGTAAGTCAACATACAAGTTTATCAATATTACTATTGTGCATATGTGGCAAACAGTACAACTTTTTTATTGTCTTGGAAAATACAACACTAAACAAATCTGCCTATATTTTGTGTTGTGTTTAATCCATTTTCGGTATCAATTTCTAAATCAAATGTGTTAATGTTGTTTTCTGACATTGAATAAACATTAAAAAGTACATTCAAATGTACCTACTAAATTTTTGGCACACGAAAATTGAAATTAATGTAACACTAAACAGTAGTGCAATTCTCGTATTTTTGCTCGATCACGATTACGTTTTAGTTTAGCTTATGCTCTAGTTTAGTCGAGTTTAAAAATTACCAGAATACCGTTTGCTTGAGAAGAATAATTTTAGTTTGTTTGTTTACGAGAATACGCTTTGACGATAGCGAGCCATTTGACATACTATTGAAATTCGATAGTAACATGAGAATGATAGTAACAAGAGAGTTTGGACTAAGTTGAGACTATTTTAGTATCGACGAAAATACGAGAATTGCACTACTGTTCCTTTACCATTGAAACTGGAAACATTTATGAGACATTGTATTTGTGTTGGTGGTCCAGTGGTCAGGTGCCTTGTGATTGGGAAATATGTGATTGGGAAATGGGAGACCGGCTGCAGGACATCTACTAATGGGACTCTTTTTCAGAGCCTATGTATGTAAGGCAATACTTATACAGTGAAGGAAAACATTATTGAAACCCATACACCAAAAGGTGTGAGGACCCAATAATGGCAATGGGCTCACCCCCTGTCATGTTGGGTTGCTGCTTGGTGAACTGTGGGCATTTGCAGACCAAGTGTCTCAGCCTGGGATTAAAAAGCATGAAGTGTATTTATTTATCTTTTGCAATTTTATTTTCATGTTTATGTAACAATATAATGTTTATTTTTACAGAAACCTGACAAAAAAGGAAATCAGGAAGATTATCTGCTCGGTAAAGCAGTTGACTCTAAATATGAGCAATCTGAGAAACCTCAGCAAGATGAAATCACAGCGGTATCCCGTCGGGTTGTTGGCTCCAGCATGTTGCCTCCAGGTGCTGCAGATCTTCAAGTTGACATGACTAGGAAATTGAGAGAAGACCCACTCCTTTTAATCAAGGAAAGAGAACGTGCTGCGCGAGCTGCCTTATTGAATAATCCTTTACAAAGAAAGAAGCTCACTGAACTATTAAAGAGAGAACAGGTGAAAAGTTTAAGAACACATACATATACTACATGATCCATATTGTAATGTACAGGTAGAGGAATACTGGATGCCTTGTCCACCTACCTATTACAACAATTTTGTTGAAACGCATATGAAATTGCTTAGAGAGGGAGGGCTAGGTGTTTAGAGCATACCCTATTCCACAGGCTTATGTGACAACAAGCAGGGGCGGTACGTCCATAGAAGCAAATAAGTTCTGCTTACCCTGGCAAATTGACTAAAACAATTAGCGTAGTTAGGTTCATCAGCTAGGTCATTCACCATCCGTTGAAGGTCTTGCAGCGTTTTTGACATGATGACGATGTTGTCTGCAAATCGCAAGTGAGAGATGGGTTCACTGTTCCCTATTGATGTTGATGCCACATCCTTTCCAATGCAGCATCTTGAAAATATCCTCCATTGCATTTGTGAACAATTTCAGAGAAATAACATCCCCTTGTCTCACTCCTCGATTCTATGGTATGGGACTTGTCTACTTATTTTGAACTTGGACACCTCGTAGAGGCATCTTATCACATGGATGTATGCCAGTCAACTTGGCAACATTGCAGAGACTCCAGAATGGACCAGATCTCAACCGAGTCAAAGGCCTTCTCATAGTCCACAAATGCTAGTCACAGGGGCAGATTATATTCTTTAGTTTTCTCTATGATCTGCCGCATTGTGTAGATGTGGTCTATGGTGCCTTTACACCTCCGAAATCCAGCCTGCTCCGGTGGTTGAAATTCGTCGAGCCTTCGCGCAAGACTCGAAGTTAGTGATCACTCTTAAAACAGCTTGTGGACGTGGCTTAGAAGGGAAAAGGGGCGATAGTTCTTCAACAGGGTCTTATCTCCTTTTTTTAAATATAGGACGACCACACTTCTACTCCACGCCCCCGTTGTTCTCCCTTCGAATAGGACAGCATTAAAAAGCTTTTGGAGTTCCCTCAAAATAGGTTCACCTTCAGCCTTCAATAGTTCTGTTGTAACGCCATCCTCTCCTGGAGCTTTTCCATTTTTGAGCTGTCTAAGAGCGATCTCAATTTCGCCAGAATTGACTTCTGCAGGTCTTCGGCGAAGTGGCGTGTTAATGTGGCTCTAGAGTCCCCAATTTCGATGCGTATAACCGGTTATAGAAGTCTTCAACAACAACCGAAAGGACTAACGGCTTCGAGGTGACGATTCTCCACTTGCTGTTGTCAACTTCGTAAGGTGGCTTCTTCCAAGAGATTGTACGAACACTTTTGGCCCCCGATTCTGCTCAATCGCTCTTTCTATTGAAAAGAGTTCTTGTTAACGTCTGCTGTGTCCACGGCAGCGAAACGGTTCTTCAAACTTAGCTGGAAGGCTTCAGATCCCATTATGGTTTGGAGGATGGCTGGTTGGAGCCTGGCATTCATCAGACGGACACGTTCAGCCTTAAGGTTATTGATATTCAGAGAGTCTCTGACTAGTCGGTGATCGCTACCGGTAATGAACCTGTTGATCACAGAGACGTCTCTGAATATGTGCTTTTTATCCGTCATGATGAAATCAATCTCATTTTTGGTCATAGTATCGGGACTCTGCCATGTCCACTTATTTTTCTTAAACCATGAGTTCACCAAAAATAGCCCTTCTCAATCCATGGGATCCTACCTCCGATTCGTTGCAATTCTGTACTCCCACTAGCGTTTAAATTCCCCCATAACAACGCTGTAAGTTCTTACGTGTGAGTGGAGAGCCCTCGATCTGTTTACTAAAACCTAATAAATTGTGTTACACGGAAACAGAAAAAAGAAAAAAAGAACTAAAATAGAAGGGCAACGACCATCTGGATAATCAACTTGCTGCTAAGCTAAGTGCATTGTCTGGAGGGAAAGAAATAGATATAGCAGCTTTACTTGACTCTGAAGATTCTTCTGATAGTTCTTCTGAAGAAGATAAAAAGAAAAATAAAAAGAAAAAGAAGAAAAAACGCGAAGAAAAGAAGGAAAGGAAGAAAAATAAGAAAAGTAAAAGAAATTCTTCAAGTGATGGCTCATCAGATGAAGACAATTCAAAACTCAGTGGCAATGGTAAAAAAAGATTGAAATCCATTGATGGTGACAATGAAGTAAAGCATAGAAAACCAAAAATTACGGACAATGAAGAACACCCTAGAAGATACTGGAAGGATTGTAGTCCAGAAAACTATAGATCGAGCAGAAGAGAGCGAAATTCGGAAGAAACTCACAAGTTTAAACAAAAAAATGAAAGCTCATCTCCAGATAGAAATCAACTAAGCAAAAGACGAGAAAGGGTGCGCGGCAGGTCCCGAGACAGGGACAGATCGAGAGAGAGGGACAGGTCTAGAGAGAAGGACAGAACAAGAGAGAGAGACAGACCAAGGGAGATAGACAGATCCAGAGCGAGGTACAGATCCAGTGAGAGGGACAAAACTAGAGAGAGGGAGAGATCCAGTGGGAGGGATAGATCCTCAGAGAGGGACAAACCCAGAAAGAGGGACAGATCCAATGGGAGGGACAGATCCAGAGAGAGAGACAGATCAAGAGACAGAACTAAGCTCCGAGAAAAGGATAGATCACGGGATAGGTCACCCCGTCCTGATTCTCGTGACAGAGAACGCGCTAATCCGAAGAAAGAAGATAAATATCGCAACAATAGAGAGGACACGGCCGGACGTAAAAAGAGTGGGCTCAGTGAGGAAGAGCGATCACAGCGGCTGGCGGAGATGGCCCGCGCGGGACTCGAGCACGAGCGTCGGCGAGGCGAGCGCGTCGCACTGCAGCGGGCCGCCCAGGACGAGCCCGCCGCCGCCGCCGCCGCGCCCCGCGTCGCCGCCGCCGCCGCGCTGCCCGCCTCGCTCGAGGCGCGAATACACTCCAACAGGCACAACATACAGCGAAACAGCCGACACATGAACGAACACTTCGCGCGTCGGTAGCACACGCAACGGAGAAGAAAATTCATGAACTAATGGCGCTAGTATCGCTCGACCCAAAACAGCACGTTTGGTCAATCGATTGTGACTACATGATCATATTGTATCACTTTCATTAGTTTACGAAGCGCCATTTGCATTCAGCTTTGGGTTTTCTTCTCTATACCGCGTGACTTGGGATTTAACCAAATCATTAAATAAAACAAGTTTAAACATTTTGCGTTTATGTTAAACAAAGCGAGTAATATCTAAGATGAATGATGATTCATGGATGAGATACAGACATTCTTTATAATATTAATAACGATTGGACATTATGATTGACGACATTCGATTTATTTTTTGAGACAACATTTTCACAGACAGTAGATTTTCAGTTTCTTTCAGTCGAGTGGTATTTTTTCTCTTACGATCTGTAAATAAAGAAATCACCATGTTGTTATACATACAAACATTACGATCATAGTTAGGGAATATATTATGTGGATGGGGACAAAATTCCACTTATGATCCATGATAGCGATTCCAGAATCAGTTATTATTTTTTATTTTCATAGTTAATAGTTCTAGCGGAACAATTAACTTTTATCCCGAGGCTTCTCGCTGTAGCAGGTCAGCTAGATCCAGTACACTACTATTTCGACAACACCTAGGTATTGTATTCAGAAGAGTCTAAAATACGTCACATACATATTCCTAAACAGAGAATTATTGTCTAGACACATATAATTCTCAAAAAGAGAAGGGTAATAAGTAAGGGATTGCTGAGTAGCCCCGGTGTCGGGAGTCGGGTGTCGGGTGACGGGAGGTCGTCGCGGCGAGGTGGAGGAGGGTACCTCGGCGCACATGCCGGCGTATATGGGGTCGGAGTCCCAGGGCCCGCGCTCGGGCAGCGGCAACGCGCGGCGCCGCAGCTCCGCCACCAGCTCCGCCACGTCCATGATGGGGATGGGGTCGAGCGCGCGCGCGAGCCCCGCCAGATACTCGATGTAATGCACCCTGCGGAGACAGACCTCGGTGAGTCCGCGTTTGTACAGCCCCTCGAGCGTGCCGTAGGGGCGCGGCGGCGGGCGCAGCGCGGCGCGTCGCACCAGCGTCTCCAGGTCGTCCACTGCCAGCAGCGGCAGCGGGTCCACGCCGCGCGCGCGCACCAGCCGCGACAGATACTCCAGGTAGTGGTTCCTGCAAGCACACGCCCCGCTCACCGCCGCGACCGCTAAACAGAACACGCTACGTACCTACCTATTTACATACATATATGTAGGTAACAATATTTCATGCATAGAATTTTAGATACAAATGACATGTTCGATTTCTTTTACATCGTCGGTATGGACGACAAAACTACAGATAATACAGATAATTTACTCATGCTGCAAATGGTTTTAACCACAGGGAACAAAGTATGTTACCTACTAACATTCACACCACTTAGAAGTATTATGACCAGCGTTGCCTCGGTTCTTACTTGCACAGTCCAGCGAATTCTCGCGGTGCGTCGGAGTTGCAGGGGCTGTCCACGAGCCCTGTTGGGGTTTCCTTTTGCAGTTGAATAGGACAGCGCCCGTTGTGTCCCTCGGCGGGCTCCGTCTCGTAGCTTACGTTGTTCATCTTAAAGATTAACATCATTATTAAGTGATGTGTAATGGCAATGATACTTATTTCCGTTATAGAGGTAGTTAGATTTATGGTAGGTAGGATATATATTTTCAACTGTGTCTTTAGAACAAAAGTTACAAAAAATAATCATGGCTTTTATTCCTAAAGCGGGATAGACAAATGCCACGGTTTATCAAGCGTATTTCGCCCAACGTGGCCGAGCCGTCGCCTATGGGGTTCACACAGTTTGTGATACCTATCCGGGTTTCATTATGATGATGTCCTTCACCTAAGAGCGTTGGGTGGCTTACAATGCAATACTACTACAATAATACTACAATAGGCTTTGAAAAAACCCACTGGTGAACGCCAATTATGGCTGGCCTGGAAATCCACAGGGAAGGTCCAATTACCCAACCGCTAGGCGACAGGCGCTCGCACAAGGCAGAGCTTTACATTAAAAAAAACTAAATGAAAAGAACCTGTAACAGCGTTTGGAGTTCTCTCGGTTCCTTGTCGCGCAGGTAGAAGAGGCAGTTGCGCGGGTGGTGCGCGTGCAGGCCGAGCTTGGCGCAGTAGTCGCTGAGGCCGCATCGCGCGCCCATCATGAACGGCTTGCCACAGCCGTAGCAGAACTCGTACTTGCATTGCGTGCACGTGAAATGCATACAGCCACCTCTGCAATCATAATATGAGGCATGTAAAACCAAACCCGCTATCTCCACTTTATGGTAAAAATAAATTGGGAATGCTATTTTCTTAATTTTCTGATAAATTACCTACTAAGAAAATGTCGGATTACAAAAATGCCAATATCCTATACAACATATACGAAAAAAAGTAGAGTTCACGCCGAATGCAGCAAAATACACCCTATCTATTAATGTATATAAAAATAAATTGATGTTCGTTAGTCTCGCTAAAACTCGAGAACGGCTGGACCGATTTGGCTAATGTTGGTCTTGAATTACACGTGGAAGTTCAGGGAAGGTTTAATTTCATCCAATACACACACGGAGTACAAAGGCGACTTCCTATGGCAAAACAAATGTTTGCCGAGACAACTGGTGCAGAATAAATGTGTTTATTTCTTCGAAGTGGAGATTACCATCACCATCATCATCATCATCAGCCCATACTTGTCCACTGCTGGACATAGGCCTCTCCAATTGCACGCCACTGTGATCTGTTTTCGGCTTCTCGCATCCAGCTTCTGCTAGCCATCTTGCGTATATCATCAGTCTACCTTGCCTGAGGGCGTCCTACACTCCGTTTGCCGAGACGCGGTCTCCACTCGAGAACTCGTTTTCCCCAACGGTCATTGGTTCTACGGCTAATATGGAGATTACCAGCCCCCCTAGCAAAGCGCTCCAAGTAAGAAATGACAAGACATACCAGGCATTGCGATTGGTTGAAACAAGCTAAGTCGCACGATGTGTGAGAGAACAGCCAATCACAGCGCGTATTTGCGCGTAATCACAGCACGTGCTAGGGCTGTTGTTGCTCGTACGACACTCGTTGTGTTTGAACGTAGTTACACGTCTACGTTTTATAGTTTAGATAGTGCACCAGGTACTGTGGGCTGTTTGTGTCATACACCCGAGATATAAATTCATTTATTTTTAAGAAGTATTAGTATCAATGACATTTCTTATGACTAGTCGCTAGTCTACTGTGGACAATGGACCATATCAACGTTAGAAGTGCAATATAAATTAACAAATGAATTATTTTAAATTATTATTTTTTTATGGAAATAAATTATTATTATACCTGGATAAGGAATACTTGAAGCGGCATCGCGGACACTCGATGCCATTCTCCTTGAGGTGTTGTTGCACGGCCGCCACCGAGCGCTCAGGATCGTTATCCTCCAACCATACAGCGTACGCGTCGCATGACAAACCCTCGTGGTTTGTTTTCCACTGCAGAATTTCGGAAATATTCCATTACAGTAGGTACCTACATACTATGAATACTAATGGTCCGAAACACAAAACGTGTAAGAGGGAATAACATTCTTATTTTATCAAGTACTAGGACTCTACAGACGTTGTCCTGTCTTAACTATTAGTATAACCTCCAGGGTGGCCCGAGCACAGCAGTGGATGTCATGTTTTTATTTCATAAGAACCTTCTGCTGTTATTAATAAGCACAACAAAGGAAGAATTAGCAAAATCGATCCACCCGTTCCGGAGTTATGACATGACAACGAAAAGTGGCTTAGATTTTTATATATAAGATACATAGGTGCTTACCGGTTTCCTACAAGAAGCGCAAGTAACAGATTTGCATTCTGGGCAACGTATTTTTTTATGCTTTGGGTGCACAAAGAATCCAGAAGAACACTCCACGCACCAACGAAAGTTAGGATCAAGGGCCAGCGTTCTATCACGTAACTGAAAATATAGGAATCATAGATCAATATTTTGCCTATGGAGATCCATTATAGATTGAGTATTACACTTTTATACTTAATTTAAATTTTACCTTTCTTTGAAATAGTTCATGGACGTCCATATCAAGTAAAGTCTTAAGCAGTATATCCAGATGAGCAAAGTATTCCAGCCAGTCGTCTTCAGTTAAGTTCTCAAGCTCCGGTTCCTTGCAGTACGGGCAGACGCAATCGGAGATACTGCGCTCGGTTATTTGCACTGTGAAG
Organism: Conopomorpha cramerella; assembly: GCA_012932125.1. NCBI lineage: Eukaryota > Metazoa > Arthropoda > Insecta > Lepidoptera > Gracillariidae > Conopomorpha > Conopomorpha cramerella. The sequence goes on from SJJU01007924.1 coordinate 18,185, forward strand.
TAATGACGCGCACACTCGCGGCAGCAGCGATGGGTGCAGCGCAGCATAGACACCATCTTTCAAAGTAAAATTATTACGGTAAGATTTAAGGTAACTCGAAAACACTCATAGCCTAGGAGATTTAGTTATGGGATACGACTCTCAACTGGGACTGCCATTAAATTCTTAAGTATGACGGGTCGAGATGGGTTGACGTTCAACAAGTTACAGTTATATTTTTTATTATATACAATATTAGGGATATGAATCTACTATATAGAAATAAGTCGGGTTTTCCTCCCTGACGCTATAACTCCAGAACGCACGAACCGATTTC